>JAVHNF010007201.1:0-14977 GCA_034783455.1 Micropsitta finschii | reverse complement strand
TTTTTTTTTTTTTTTTTTTTTTTTTTGGTAAATAAAAGGTTTATAGAATGTGAGATGTTGTAAAGAAAATATTGTCATCTAAGGTAGTGAGCTTGGCTTCATTCCTCTAAATTGACAACACAGAAGTGTTTTTCCTCTTTTGCTATCCATCAGCAACATGTAATCTGAGGCTTCTGATCTTTGACTTAAACTACTGTTAAGTTTTCATTATAAATGTGGCACCTATTGGAGCAGAAGGCCTATCAGCAAATATTTATTAATGTTATCTTCTCCCAGAGCCATTTGCATAGTAATTTCTTGCTTGATTCCTGTGCTTGTTGTTAAATCTACAGTGCTTCTTTTTCAGCCTCACCATAGGCTATGAAAATAGTAATAAGGATTGGAGAGGATGCAGAGCATGGAGTCTTAATAAAATGCCTTAACAAAAAAATGATATAATGAAGAATTCCTGCCATCCAATGAATGTTCAGTAAGGGAGTCTTACATATATGGGTACTGTAATACATGGGTACTGTATGTCTTGATTTGAAGATGAAAAAAATAACGTAATTGATCAATTTAGCCTTGTAGCAAAAATAAACTTTAAACAAGGTTTTAGATTACACAGTTGTTGTTAAATGACATCTTCAGCCTGCATAGGAGTACTCATTTGTAAAGATGATCATGAAAGGAGTTTTGCTCAGAGCTTGTTGTCTTTTATGTTATAGTATTTAATGGAATGATTATTTGTATTGCAGGAATGCCTTATGATCCACAGTTTTATTATGCTGGAATTGTAGAGAATTATGGGAAAGACTTATCCCCAAAATTTAAAAATCTGAAACATAATGCATGAAGACAGAGTAAATTGGAAGAAGAGCACAGTATAGAAACAAGAACTATGCTAAAGTCAGGTGATTTTCTTGATGTTCCTTATGAAAATGAATGTTTTGGCAATGCTTCATTATATCATAGTAGAAGAATGGCTAACGTATGAACAAGAACAGGCAGAACATCTTCCTGAATATTAATCTCTTTTGCTGCATATTAAATTTGTGTGTTCCTGTAGGACAGTCTTTGGCTTGGGCAGGGTTGGGTTTTTTTGTTTGTTTGGGTTTTGTTCCATATGGGCTACACAGAATGTAGCTGATATGTTAATGAGTCAGCTATAAAAAAAAATTGGTATCTTTCCTTATACAAGTTGCCATTTTCTTTCCATGCCTTGCAAGGGAAACTCAGCCATGAGGGCATTTGCTTTTGAAAAGGAAGAATGATTTAATGAACACTTCTTAGAAAAAGAGTAATCTAACAAGCTACAATGAATGAGATAGAAGAGGTCAGAGACCTAACTCCCTATCTGGTGGTGTGGTGCTTGTCGCACATGCCCAGGTTTTCAGCAACCCAGTACCACATCCTTAATGTTAAAAAGTGGAGAGTCCAAATATTATGATTGCTGAATCTGAAACTTCTGTTATATTTCAACTGAAATATAAATATGCAATTACGTAAACTTGGAGCTTTTTAACAAGGATTTGTAAGCTGCTCACCGTAATCAGTGTCTTTGTACACTGCCTGTTCGTTCTTTTGATCTGTCAAATGCTGTTAAACCATTTTTTGATTTGGAGATGTTGGGGTGGTGTAAAACATTTGGTGCCTATATCATAGATAAATGGCATGTGAGTATCTATGGGAGACTATCAAGGAAGTTGGAGTGACCGCTGATAGGACTAAGTGGTACATCTGGGATGGCACAGTAATTGGAAGGAGCTAGTAGCAGGATGTTTTCCTCAAAGTTTGGCACCTATTTCTCTGTCCTTAGGGGAGAAATTGAATTTCTTAGTCATAGGTTTTTGCTGTATAAATTCTCTTTTCAGTTGTTTATTTGATAATTGAATGGCTAATTTCATATTGCTGGGTGAAGGAAATTTAGCTTTGTTAAGGTGTTTTCTGATGTGTGCAACCGAACCACTTCCAAAACGTTCATTTAAAAAAAATTTTTTTCTTGGTTTTATGTATGTCAAATTTGGGTGCAAGAGCTCACACATTCATTTGTCAGTGCTACATGAACAAAGATGTGTTGAAAGGCTCAGTGAATTAATGACTTTAAATGACTTGGAGATCCTTAAATGAAAGGGTTTACAGAAATATACTGTTTCTGATTTTTGTTTTCCCATTATGGAACTATCTTTGTCTTAAGCCACTTCCTTGGAGAGAATAAGCTTTAGGGTTTTTTTTTTTTCCTTCTCATGACTTGCCTGGTTTTATGCTGAGTAGTCCTGCTTATGGAAAATATAAGTGACTTCTTTTCCTTTGGTAGGGGACTTGAATGTAGTCTTTTTAAGTTTTGTGAAACACACCAGGGTATATGTCTGTCTTTGCTCAAGGTGAGTGCTTGGAGTAAGCTGGGAAAGTGTTTCAGGAAACATGCTGCTTGCAGGAACAGGACTCACTTTTCCATTGGCTGGAGAAGTGGCAACATCAGCTGGAGTCATTAATATCATTGTCTTTAGAGGTGCCTGTAGCTGATCTGCCTACTTTCCCAGAATGGGACACTGAAGCCAGTAAATAAGGCAATAAAATATTTCACAGGTAATAAATCTCATACACCAAAAAAAAAAAAAATAAGATCTAAGGAGTTCTAAGAACACAGTTCTTTCAAATGTTAGGAGACTGAGGTCGTATAGAAAGGGCATGGATAAAGAAAAACTGCTATTTTTATAGGAGGTGGTAAAGATTGTATCACAGGAAACTTCTGAAATGCTTTTAAATATTACAATAATGAAAGAAACAGAAAAAGGAAGCAATTTCTAAGCAATGTCTGAAAGTGAAAACACTTGAAGTATATGAATATAACTCAAGGAAATACCTTAGTGCAAGAACATATCCCAAGGAGATACTCAAAATAAGCACAATACACTATTACAGAACTGAAAAAGAAAATATCAAGTTCTGCTTGTAGTTTATGGGTATATTGAACTGATTCAAGGGCTATTCATGACTGGACTTTCAAGATAGATAAATAACCTAATCCATTATTAAAACCATTGTGCTAGGCATGATTTGATTTTTCAGAATTATTTATTAGCCTTTTGTCTAATGGTTTAAATGAGAGGTGTTTAAATTTATGATATTTTATAAGGATATATGTGCTTTTATGTAGTATATGCACATGTAGATTTAAAAAATAACTACAGATAATTCCAGAGTACAAACTGGTGTTAGCAGAGAAGTATACCGTCGTCAAAGCAGTGATAAATGATTTCAGTGAATTGCAATTAATTTAGTTGTGTATATTCAGAATGAAAGCATAAATTATTTGGTTCTCATTTCAGTTTATTTCCTCTTACGCCTAAGCAGAAGAAATATGCTTGGGAATATGCAGCATTCAGAACTACAGAATCTAGCATTAGTGGAAAAGACATGCTGGTTGAAGTCATTGAGAGATATGGGACACCTGGATGTGTTTCATGAAATATCACCGTTATAGTGAATGCCCTTACAGTTGCGTTGAGATGTTTTGAGAATTTTTTTTGTGTGCATTTCTTCCTTTGTACAGGAGGAAATTTCATGGAAGGTTTTATGAAGTGAATGCATAATGGTACATGATATATTAGTTTGTGTGATCTGCAGGAGGGCTTTAGATATAACAGATCTCTGTGTGTCTGTATCTTGTGCTTTTGCGGTACTGTGACTGAGTTGGGTTTTTTTCTTTCAGACTAGTAAATTTTGTGGCCCCTATTAACTGTCAAAGTCACTTTCATTTTTGTCAGTTGAGAATGATGACTTGGCTGTGGTTGTTAGTATCTTGTAGGAGGTTCAAACTCGTATTCCATTAGGAAAACTCTCCAGATAGTAGTCTTTGTGAGCGAAGATGGCTTCAGTTGAGTGACTGTATATTGCTGGGCATTTCTGTGATGCCTTTAAGGTGCCTAAAGGACTAAGATGATCCTTAGGTGCATATGTAAAGGCAGTGACTGACTTCCTTCTTCCATATGTAAGATCAAGGCTTTTCTGCATCTCATAAAGTGGAAGAGATTGCAGAGCTTTTCTCATGTAAAATGACTGTCTAGATGGTAACTCTGTTTCCCATGCTCCCAAATAAAACCTGTATCTCTAGCTGCTGTTGTGAGTTGAACTTTGTGTAGATTGTTTTGAATGGGTATTCTAACATTCTGCATAGTTCATAAAAATAAACTGATATTTTTCTTTTGTCTTTCCCAAATGTAGCAGTTAAGCTACTAAAAGCACTAAAATAGAAGCTAGTTAGGCTGACTTGCATCCATGGCAGGTGTTGCTGTCTATCCCTCAAACACTTTTTCTGCTGTGTCATTAATCTTAGCCCACCAGTGGCTGTTTAAGAGTGTGCACATGATTAGCATGCTGTGGTGGCATTGCTGGTAGTTGATCCATTTATAGGGAGTACCACCATTCTGAGCTTAGGAAAGATGAGCTGCTCTTGTTTGCATAGCTTATTTGGATTTTGAATGTGTCCCATACAGTTGCCTCCAGATATCCACTGTCCCTCAATTATCTTCTCAACTTAGCAACTGATCAAAGGAGAATTACCACTTGCAAAATTAGATCTGTGATAAAATGTTCCAATGTAGCAGCGATCACATCACTCCATGAAACTCAAGCTGAATCACTCCACATTTATTATACAGAAGTGTTATGTACTGCTAAGCTTTTACACAAGAATGAATGTTAGATTATGTGGACTGCCATCATTAATTAGTCTCTAAATTCTGTCTCTCTAAGGTGGATATACGAATCCATGTGTTCCCTATCTAAATTTCTACATTTCTGCCTCTGAGATTTCCAAGAGGTTTGTAAAATTGTCTGTTGCCAAAATGCTTTCTACTGAGCACATCTCAAAGTTTTCTGTGGCTCACTTGTTTTGTCCAGTAGGAGTTTTGAAACAGTTGCTGCTCCAGAAATGTGTTCCTGATTTCACTGTTCAAGATGGTAGTGTACAAAGAATTGAGTTGAAGAGCTTGCAACTTCTGCTTTCAGTCAGATTGGACTGTCTTCAAACACATGGGGAAAACATTAAATTATCCTAATGTATGAATATTAAATTGGCAGAAACCTGTATAAAGTGAAATTATACAGGTTGAATTAGGTCCTGAGTTTTGAGTCAATAGCTATATTAATTTGTGATAGACTACAGTAACTGCTAATATGATAATCTTATCATATAAATGTGGTATCACAGGGCATGTTGGTTTACAATCTGTATTTTAAAATACCCTGTGGATTTCGTGTAATAATGCAAGCCTCTATTCATCTGTGAACATGCAGTGCATGTACTTGTCTTTTTTCTAAAAGCTGTACTTCAAGTTACTGTTGGGGTAAAAGAAGTATTTACTGAAAACCTTCTGAAGATTCATTTTCATAATATGGATATTTGAATTATCCAGGCCAGGAAAACTCAAGGTAATTTCTAAAGAACAGTACTTCATTGCTGAAGTTTGCATAATATATTGAGATAATAGTTGTTACGTTTGCTGTGAATTGATGGGAATGAAGTATGCAGTATTGCTAAGTGATTGCACCTGTGCAAGATACACCAAAATCTACATACGGTGTGAGAAATTGTACACTTTTCTAAACATTTCATGATCATCCTCTTTCCTTAATAAATAGCATTCACATATATTGAAGTATACATTCTTTTCAGTTACAGGTTTTTTCTCTCTTCCTTTGAACCCAGAACATTCATAAAGCTTTGAATCCTTAAAGTATTAGGTGCACTTTTTCAAGAAGGGGAGGGAGGGCAGAATTTCATTTGGTTGATGAGCATTTTCAGGCTTTTTGATTATGGTGATGAAAATGAACTCATTATTTCCATAAAATTTATGTGATCACACAATTGTTGCTTTTATCATGCTATACAAAGAAAATGTAAATTTCTTCATATGAACTATGCTGTGTTTTCACTTGAATTTACAAAGATTATGAGTACACTTTGCACATTTTCTGCATTCTTTTACAAGCACTTAGGTGAGTAATTGAAAGGTGAATAAGCAGGCACTCTATTATTACAGGTTATGTGCTATTGAAAAGATGGGAGAAATCCTCAAAGTAAACAAAACAACTTTGAATTAAATAATGCAAAGTTTGTACCTTTGACTGTATTTATTAAATTTTACTTATTTTCCTCCTAAATTCTTACTTTTGGTATCTTATGTTTATGGCAGTAACTTCGGTATCCTGGCAAAAATGCTGTATGTCCTTATTGCATTTTGGCAGTCAGAGTTGTTGGCAGGCATGCTCCCCAGAGGTATAAAGCACAAGACAGTACTTATTTCCTAATTTACAGGGTGTTTGAAAACCAGGCTCAGAAAGTATGGGATCACAGATACAGAGAAGAAACATAGGCCAAAATAAAGACTATGTAGAAAATACCTGATGCTAGTTATATAGCTCGTATATGTAGCTTTCTCATATATGTTGGTTTTTCACAAACTGTACAGTTTAAATAGGTTAAATGTTAATATCCTTGCAAATCGCCTAGCTACTAGGAAGTGACAGTTTCCTTAAAATAATCCATTAAAAGGTCTATGATGGCAAACAGCATGACTATTAGACAGGAATTTCCAGTGTCAGGTGTGACATAAGGCAATGTCATTCATTTCTCACAGCGCTTGTGAGAAATGAATCAGTTGATGCTCACATTAGTAGTGGAAAGATTTGAGAAGGGGGTAGAAAGACTGCTTTGTAAGGGGCCACCTAAACATAAATCGACATCTAAACGTAAGTTATGCTAGTGCTAATATTTTTTTATGAGAGCTCTCCCACCACTAGCTCATGCACAAAAGTGATGGTGGTATATGGAGTCCATCCCCTCCTTCAGGCTGTGCATTAAGTTTTGTTCAGGAGAGGTCATCATTGGCTGCGTTTTAAGAGTGCAGTTTCTGTACTTGTGTCTAATGAATTAACATCACACTAATGTAGGCTTTCATTCTGGTTTATAATGGTGGTCATAACTATAACATCCAAATGCTATCTTCCATCATTTGAGCATTATTTTCCCATTCTTTTCAGTAAGCCATGCATTACCCAGGCTTGATTGGGATTTTGTGTACACTAAGCAAGGCCTTTCAGCAGTACATTCCCACCAGGTGCAAGAAATGGTGCTTTAGTCAAAACAGAAAACTGACGCTTTCCAAAGCAAACTGTAAGTTAAATTGCAACCAAGGTAAATATTTGAATAAAAAGAAAGCAGTGTGGAGAAGAATGTGCTGTGGAGACTTATTAGCCATATCTCAAAAGAGCTCAGAAGGACAATCCTGTTGATTTTATTCTTATCTTGATAACCTTGTAGTTTGAGTTAATGGTTTCTAAATTCAACTGAAGAGTTTGCAGCACAGTCCTGTTTGTCTCCAGTCATAGAGAGGAAAGTAATGTAGTGCTAAAAAACACTCTTAAGATTCTGTTCATTCTCTAAATCTTTAATATGTATTTTAATTTGTATGGGTATACAATTAATGCATAGTATTTATGCAGTCTAGACAAGACTTAAATGTACTTCATCTGTGTAACATTATATATTTCTTTTAATGATCTGGAAGACATCTGGAACTACAGTAGATGTATGTACTCTTACCTAAAAGAAATTCTTGAAGCTGCATTTTGTGGAGGAGGGGGCAAAAAGGAGCTGGACTAAAAGCCAGGCTGTTTTGCAGCTCTACTTTTGTGAAAGTAGGGCTGCAGAATCATCTGAGGGAATTACTGTTTTGGTGACAGATCAGTCATATCTCAAATTGTCACAGTTTCATTAAATCAATTAAATAAAAGTAAGCATGAATCATTTCATGTAGCTGATGTTAAGATACATCTCAATTTTTGGTTCCCAAATGGCATACTGAGCTTCACCTTCATACATAATGTTGTTAAAATTTGGATGATGGGTGGTTTATAGATGAAGAGGTTGTTGCTCTCTCATTAATGTTAACCATCAGAGCAGTCTGCATATGATCAGGAGGCACCAAGGAATAATGTGCAATTTTCCTAACGACTGTACCTGGTTCAGAAGGACAATTCATGATAAGAAAAAAATATGAAACAGATCTCATAGTTTCAGCACAATTAAGATTTTTGCCAGTGGCTGTTACGTTAAAACTTTCTTAAATGTTACCCTTTCAAAAGATTTGATGTTAGATGAGCAGGATTTTAATTCAGCAACTACTTTATTAAGCAAAATCAGCTCTGATTCCTGAACCAGTAGCTAACGAAATAGACCAGAGCTGTAATTACCATATTTAATTACATTTTTCTGGCTTTCCTCATGGAAAGCTTCTCAAGTCAACAGAGATGAGAGGAAATTATCTTAAAGCACAAAGTGTTTTGTTCTTGCTGAAAAGATGAGAAAAAACCCCAAAACTACATAATTATATGAAATACTAAAAAAATTAAAATAAGGTTTGAGCATTGTCCTTTATTGTTTATGGATTTGAGCTGTGCAGATATATCTGCTCTTGGGAACTTAAGACATTAGTATCCTCTTCAGCAGCGTGGTTAAGTGTGCTTAAGCATGTCATCTGTTTTGTACAGGTAAAAACCAAAAATTCGAAAAACCCAACACGCTTATAGAAAGTGTAAAGCGGAAAAAAAACCACGTGGTATTTTTACAGTTACTTTTTGTTTAGTTCAAGCTAGCTCGATGAGAAGATGTGGAAGCATCTATAAAAATTCCATCTATTATGAGCAGTATTAAAGCTCCTTTAACAATGTTGACAAGTAAACACCTGACCTCTTGCATTTCTTGCATAGTAGAGGTATTTGAAAGACAGTCTTATCAAACCCACATTTGGTTCATTTCTTGAAGATGAACAGCATTCTGTCTAGATTTTAGGATAGAATTTTGTATTAATGGATGTTACGATTTAAACCCAGCTGGTAACTAAGTACCACACAGCTGCTTGCTCACCACTGCCTTTTTCCCACTCCCCAGGAGTGATGGGGAGGAGAATCGTAAGAATGTAAAACCCGTAGGTTAAGACAGAAACAGTTTAATAACTAGAGTATAATATACTACAACTGCTGCTAATGATAGTAATAATAAGGAAAATAATAAGGATGAGAGAATATAAAACCAAAAGCGGGAAAAAAACCCAACCAAACCCAACAGTAAGCACAAGTGATGCACAAAGCAATTGCTCACCACCCGCCTACTGACACCCAGCCCAACCCAAGCAGGGATCTGCCCTTCTGGGTAACTCCCTACAGTTTATATTCTGGGCATGATGTGCTGTGGTATGGAATACCCCTTTGGCTAGTTAGGGTCTGCTTCCTCCCAGCTTCTTGCGCTTCAGACTGAAACACAGCACTACACCAGGCACTAGGAAGAAAATTAACTCTATCACAGCCAAAACCAGGACAATGGGTGAGTCTGTTATTCCCTGAACCTAGTATAATTTAGCACAACTTATTTTTATTTTTTTTTTTCTTTAAGTGCTAGTGCTAGCTCTCATATGCATAATAAAGAGTTAAAACAAGTTATAGAGGTCTTGGAGAATCAGCTGCCATTTTGTTATGGTCTGTCTTGTTATGGTGTTGCTTTATCTTAACAGTGTAATAGGAAATAATTTAAGTAAAACTGGTAACTAGTATTATGATAATAAAGTTCACATGGGTAAGATAGGGAAGAGGAAAGAACTTGTGGCAGGGTAATGTATTGTGCTGAAAACTGACAATAGCTTTATTTTGGAGAATTACTTTTTTTCTGGGTAGACAACATTAAAATGGGTGGTACCAGATGAGTAAATGATTTGCAATTTGACCCTTCTGATTGTAAACTAAGAAGTACCTTTCATAAGACACTAGTCTTATGTGAAATAGTAATGAGCCCATTTCTACATCAGTATTGACTAGCTGTTCTTATTTGCTACAAAAAATGCTTTCTCTAAGGCTGAGGAATGCAGAGCATGCAATGTTAGGTGTTACTGCAGCTAGTAATAATGCACAAGCACTTTTCTTGTCAGTATTATAATCGCAAGACAGAAAATAAAACCTGGCAACCTGTAAGAGGCTTTTTGTTTCCCCTCAGGTTTCAGCAGCCGAAGACATGAAATTGCTGTTTCATATTCGACTTTCCCAACCTAGTGTTATGTATAATATTTTTATTTGAATATAAAAGTGGATTTCCTATGTCACTTTCACACTGGAGCTTCTGAGAATACACAGAGCAATAGAGGTCTTTAAAAACCCTCTTAACTGGATGAATCTTGGAATTTTTATATCTTGAAAATTTTGAGTCGTGATCATTTTGTCAAAAGAACAATAGTTTTTCCATCTCTAAGGGGTTCTGTACAAAGAATGGACTCTTAATCATTTCACATGTCTACAGAGATTTTGACAGGTGGCTGTTAGCAATATAGATGGCTACTTTTCCTTGCAGGTTGACTCATGAGTATAGATATGAGATTTTGGATATTATTTTTATGCTGTAGAATGGTATGTTTAGATCTCCTTTTTATTACTACATAAAACCGTTAAGTCTTTGATGGACTGTAGTATATATAGTAGCTGTGCCTTGGAAGTTGCTTAGGCAAGAAACACTGCACAAGCAGAATTGTGGAAATCACAAGGTTTCAATGGCTATTTTGAAAAGGGTGAACAGAGAAGCTCGTTGATAACATTGTTATTTTAATCTAACTTTTTTCTGACACATTTTTTTCACTGCATTTATTTTTTTTTTTAGGAAGTCTTGGCATCATCAGCATATATATGTATACTTTCAACCTTTACCACAACATATTCTTGCAAAACTGGTTAATCATTGTATTGGAGTACAGCCCAGTTTGCAAGGGACCTTGAAAGACCGTCTGGTCAAACATTTTGTGGGAAAGGGGAGTCTAAATGAGATTATCTAGCTCCCTGTCCAATTGCATTTTGAAAACCTCCACCAATGTAGACTCCACCATGTCCCTGGGGAGGCTGTTCTAGTGAATGATTGATCTCACTAAGTATATTTTTTCTCATCTCAAGATGAAACTTCTCTCAGTATAATTTGTACTCATTGCCCCTTGTCTTCTCCCTGTGGTTCCGTGTGAGAGCCTCCATCCTCTTTGTATCTGCCATTTAAGTACTGAAATACTGTGATGAAGTCCCCTCTAAGCTTTCTTTTCCAGAGAGGAAAGACCCAAGTACTTCAGTCTTTCCTTATAGGGCAGGTTCTCCAGGCATTTTGATCATCTTCAAGCCCCTTCTTTGGACCTCTGCAGTCTGTCTGCTTCTTTCTTGATTTGTGAGGACCAGAACTTTGTACAGTACTCCAGGTACAGCCTGAGAAGCACTGTCTGGATGATTGCTCTCTGCTTATAAAGCCTCTGTGGATCCAGGATTAAAGATTAATCTTATCTAAGAATAAACATATTTTTGTTTCATTCTGAGATTTCAAAAGTCTTTGAAGTAACCAGTGCTTTTTATGCTGTCCTGCTGTCTCTGTTTGGATTCACAGCCACTAATGTCAGACACGGTTTCTTTCTTATTCTGTTCTTCATCTGTGGGCTCTTATTAATAGATGATGTCCATTTCTCTGTAAGGAAAAAATAGATTATTGGTCTTCCCAAAAAAGTAGATGTGAGGTTGGAAGAAGGTGTATTTTGGTACTAATCTTTATGTAACTGTGTTTGTTCCTGGTCAGCCTTCCCATATTAAAATGAAAGGTTATATGAGGGTTTGAGACAAAGCTGCTCTGGCTTTTCTTTGCATCTCAAGTTTCAGTGTAGATCCAAATCTGGCTCTGGTATGAAGCAGCATGTGTCTCATTAGTCAGTTTTTCTCTTCTCAGGGGCCAGCAATGCTGACTGATACAAATGAACATGACCTGTTTGTAAGGGATAAACAGAAGACTGCTTGTGTGACTGTTCAGAGATGTCCAAGAATTAAATACTAAATTATTGTTTTGCTGATTTCTTTATGTGACAATATTCATATTTCACAGTTCTGTTG
Organism: Micropsitta finschii; assembly: GCA_034783455.1. NCBI lineage: Eukaryota > Metazoa > Chordata > Aves > Psittaciformes > Psittacidae > Micropsitta > Micropsitta finschii. The sequence continues at coordinate 3,040 of JAVHNF010007201.1, read as the reverse complement.
CTGCTAATATTTCATGTTTATTTACACTGATAGCACACAGTTGCTTGGCCGCAGGTCCAGTTTATTTCCAAAGGGGAGAAAATTTTCTGTAAGTATCCTTTTCTAGGTTAAGGAGGTACCCACCTCTTTCTCATGATGTATTTGAAAATGGCTGATCTGTGCAGGTTAGCTTACTGAAGATAGAATATACTCTGGGACAAGTCTGATATTGGTCTGTATCCTTCCCATTGGTTTTGAAGGACTTAAAGTTCTTGGCTCGTAGGATCTGAAAACATAGAGTTAATTGCACAAACCTTTCCTTTCTTTGAGTTACCTTTTATACATTTCTTTTCCCTTTGTATTGAAACATCTTGACACCTATACTTCTTTTCTCATATACAAATATTTGTGATGGTTTGAGATGCCAAATTAAACACTCATTTACCTGTATGTGTGGTATTGTTTTCAGTACCAGTCCAGTTTTTAAAATAGGAAACCAAAGTCTGTTTTACTATTTCTCAAGTTTCTAAGGAGTAAATTTTTTGAAGAAAATTCTTAAAGATTTTATTTTTATCTAAAGAACTTGAAACTCAGGAAAGGAAACCTAAGGCTAAGTTATCCTAAGATCAGTCATTTCTGCTGATTTTCTAAATCTGCTTAAATATTGTGTACCCATTAAATTTTCCTTTGAAATAAGTGAAATGAAAGAAGGCACCCAACATGCTAAGTAGAATGGACATGAAGACCTAGAAACATGTGCAAAATACAGAAATAGTAAAGTAATAACCTTATCCTTAAATAATTGCGGATAGGTTAGGAGTGGGCAAGCTTCTTCCTCAACACTGCCCCTTCATTAAGTGAAGGTACTTGTTAAGGTACTTATTTTAATTGGCAATTTTGCAGTGCAGGTGGCAAGCTCAAACTACCCAGTTATTCCATTCCCAGACAATACAGCTATTTCTGTATATTGTAGGAGGAAGTGAAAACAAGATTAAAAATACAGTCCACTATTATTCCTCAGCCTTAAAAATGAGATAATGTAACCTAGCATTGCAAGCTGCTCTGTGCAGCCATAGTTATAGATGCTTACCGTGTCTGCCTAGCACCTGAGGGGTATGTCCCAGATAAATAGAAACCCACCTAAGCAGTGACCTGGAGTTGTTATAAGGTAATGCAGATCACAGAATAACAGGGCTGAGTTACAGGTAGAAGGTTTGGGGAAACAAGAGGCAGGCGACACTTCTATCCCAAATTCATACACAAAACCATGTTAATTCCTTAACTAGCCTTACCTGAAGAAAAATTAGAAGACAAGTGAGCAAAGGACTTCAATGCCATTGTCTTGGTTTTGTAGGTAGCTGCTGGCTCCATCTGTAGGTAGGTCTTGCCCATCTGGCTCCAACAGCTCCTCCTGGTGTTGCCTGGTAGGGCTTTTAACATGTCTATAGTCTCGTTTTCACTATCATCTGGATATTGGTGCCGTAATTGATTTGTATTTAGAGGTCTGGGAATGGGTGTAAAAGTGTTTGTTTCTTCTGTGATCTTATCAAATGCTGGGTGCTGGCCTGAGGATTTTTGGAGCTATTAATAAAGACAATATGGGATTTTGTCCATTAAAAAAAAAAAAAATAGGGAAAGGAATTTATATAATCTTTACAATTTTTAATGTATATGGTCAATTTATGATAACATTTGTTGCTAGGGAAGACAGAAGTTAGCTTATTGTTATTTTAATTGTATTGATATTTTATATTGTTATTTTAATTTTACTGATAATCATTATGATGTAAATTATCATTTCCAGAGTTTGGTATAGTTCCTCAGCTGTCAAAAGGAGTAGGCTTCAAAAACTGACTCATTTACGGAAGGTGGTCCTCTGCTCAAGTCAGTTAATACTTCTCTAAGCTTCCTATTTAGGAACAAAACTATTATGATTTTATTAAACTGGAAAATATTCAGTGATCTGCATCACTTATTTTTCCTGAGCCCAAGAGGCCAGATATAACTGGGAAAGTGAGGGATTTAGGAATAACCTAGTACATTAGGACAGCAAGGTGATGACAAGATTTTGTCAGAAGCTTTGGTTTAGCCAGAGTACTTTTTCAAGAGAAGAGTCAAAAAAACCTGTATATGTTTACAAGACCATGTAAATAGTCTTTAATTTTCGTTAAGTGCTGTTAGGTGCCTCAGTGCTCTGTGGCTAAAGTCAATACTGGCTATACTGCGGAGCCCATCTCATTCAGTTGGCTTTAGTTTTCTGTTCCTGAATGTTTATTATTTGTGTTTTGCTGTGTGGCAACACATAAAGCTTCCTTACCAAACTGGCTTCCTCACCAAAATCCATCTTGTAGCATCATTTGCAAGTAGGACAGATGTAAACCTCATCCACATTAAGCAGATTTTGCCCATTTTTTTTATTAGATACCTGACCTATCATGATAGCTTAAATTAGCACCGTATAAGCAGTTGTAATTGCTTAGTTTGTGATTTTATTTTTTTTTAAGGGTACCTCAAACTAAAACTGAGGCGAAGCTGAAGGATTTCAACTCCCAGAAAGAGAGCTGGCCCAGTTTTCTAAGGTCTGTCAAGTATCATCTGCAGCTTCTGTGTAGTTTCAGGGGCTCAGTGCTTTTGGAAACCGGGTTGAGTGGCACATAACAGTGAAATAAATAGCCCTCAGGAATGATCACCAGATTAGGGAAAGATTAGTCAAATTGCTTTACACTTCTGATATTTTTATTTAGATAATAATGCTATTGAAATAACTGAATCTGAATGAGAATTTAATTGGAAAATATGCATATGCATGTTTCTTGTATTAAAAAAATGTTGTGATGTGTATTTGTTTTCTGTATGACAATTAAAAACTCATGGGTTTATGGGTATAGATCTGCATCTTGTCATGCAGCGCATGTATGTTGGTACTTTGCCGAATAGGTGGTAGACTGCATTGCTCTGAATCTGTTGAACATACAAATTTGTTTCAAGAAAATTGGTGAATATATATCCCATTCTAATTGAGCAAATCCAAATTATTTCAATCACTTATTACCATGCATGA
>JAVHNF010007194.1:0-15029 GCA_034783455.1 Micropsitta finschii | reverse complement strand
GGTGCCTTGGCTCATGCTCATTTCCACCCATGAGACTGCTGTCTCCTTGTCTTAGCTATCACTTACAACTATCTCATATGTGCCAGATAAATGAAATATCAAGAAAGCTTAGGGACTGTGTTCTTTCATATCTGTTGCTAAACCATTAAGCCATATTAAATCAAACTTCTAGAATTCAAGAATAAAACCACCAAACTTTTGGATTGAGCTGATATTTGGTTGATAGCTGAAAGTGAAAAATTGTAACCTAGCTGCTTTTTTTCTGTCCCTCCCATATGTAGGACCTGCCTGCAGACTCCGAAGGGTAGAAAATTTGATGTGAATTCATTTTAAAGGCTACTAGTGTCCTAGAAAAGCATTTCTGTATTCAGGTCTTGTCAGCCCAACTTAGAGCAAAAACTTCCTTTACTCAACTGTGTGGTCTAGTAAACATGCTTTGTCTGTTCCTGGTGCATTTGGAAGTTACAGCTGACTGAGCAACCTCTGAGCTAAAGACAGAGAGCCTTCATTCAGAATAAACATTTGCTTCATGTTTTATTTGTGATCCGTAACTTACTACTGCATTATTTAATGGAATGAAAGCATTGACATACCATATGTGGAAAGTGATCTCATTTTCTGTTTTCAGGAAAGGTTTGGTTCTTAGTTTTAGAGACAGTAGCTTAAATACTTAACTGCAAGTTCAAGTCAGGTGTACCTTGACTTGTGGTAAGGCCTTTGACATGGTTCCATGCACATCCTTGCCACTTAATTGGAGAGATATGGACTATTCAGTAGATAAGGTATTGGCTGGATGGCCACATCCAGTAGATTGCAGTCAGTGGCTTATTGTTCAAATAGCAATCACTAACAAGCAGTGTCCCTCAGGGGTCCATACTGGAGCCGGAACTGTTCAGTGTTTTTATTAATGACACAGAAAGTGGGATTAAGTGTGTCCTCAGCAAGTTTGTGAATGACACCAAACTGAGTGGTGCTTGAGTGATGCTTGCAGTGGTGCTAGAAAGAAGGGAGACAACCAGAGAGACCTTGACAGGCTTGAGGTGTAGACCCATGAACCTCCTGAAGTTAAACAAGGCTGAATGTACTACTGCACCTGGGCTGGGGCAATCTCCAGTATCAGTATACTTTGTGGGGATAAATACATCGAGAGCAGCCCTGGAGGGAAGGACTTGAGGATACTGGTATATGAAAAACTGGATGTGAGCTGTCAGTGTGTGCTTGGAGCCCAGTAAGCATACCATATGCTGGGTTGCATCAAAAGAAGCATTGCCAACAGGCTGAGGGGTGTGATTCTTCCCCTCTTTTCTGCTCTCATGAGACCTCACCTATAGTACTGTGTCCAGCTCTGGGGTCCCAAACATAAGAAGGACATGGACCTGTTAAAACAGGTCCAGAGGAGGGCCACAAATATGATCAGAGCACAGGAGCACCTCTGCTGTGAAGACAGGCTGAGACGCTTAAGCTTATTTAGCCTGGAGGAAGGTCTGTGGAGACTGTATTCTGATCTTTCAGTATATAAAGAGGGCTTAAAAACAAAATTGAAAGAGACTTTTTACCAAAACCTGTAGTAATAGGGCAAGGAGCATGGGTTTTAATCTGAAAGACGGTTAGAGTGGACAGAGGGAGGGCATTTCTTACTATGATGGATGGTGAGAAACTGGAATAGGTTTGACTTCCATCCCTGGCAGTGTTCAAGACCAGGTTGGATGGGGCTTTAAGCAAGCTGGTCTAGTGGAAGTTGTTCCTGCCCATGGCAGGGGGATTGAAACTAACTGATCTTTAAGGTCCTTTCCAGCCCAAGCCATTCTATGATTCTGTGATTCTGTATTTTTCAAAGATTGCCACCATGTGTACACATTATACAGACAGGTCTTAAGGCAAGTTGCCACCTTCTAGTTCTGTCTTTCTGCACCTAGAAAAATGTGCAGGACTTAGTCCTTAGTTTTTACTTCCACATTTTGCTTTTTTTTTTTTATATTATTGTGCTTGTAAGTCTTAAGGTATCTAGAAAGGCTTATCAGTTTAATTATTATTACATATAACAATATCTTCTGTTGACAAAGGCTAACAACTTCCTATTCTCTTTTGTAAATTAGATGCATTTTGTAGGAAAAGAGTCATTCACAATCCATATCAGAAATTTGTCTTGAGAAGAAGACAGATATGTGGTGCACATGAGATCTGAAACCCAGCTGTTTTAGAGAACATAAGAAAAGCCCCATCTCCAGCCATGGACAATTTTTGCATGCAAAAAAATGGCCAGAAAATGTCTGATGAACAAATTGTTTGCTTTATCTCTTAGCCAAAATGACAACAAAAAAGAACAAGAAAAATGTTTATTTTTTACTTATACACTGCCTTCTTGTTTTTTTGTGGACTCTTACCACCTCCACAAATTTACAGCATACGCTTACCTGAGAGCCACATTTGAGACACAGCCATATGTCCGAAGGTGCCACGGGCTCACCATCACTCATCCGTCTCTCCTTCAAACATTCTGCACATATTGACCAGACGCTCTGAGCTACTGCCCTCTTAACATGATGCACATCTACTGCTTGGCTCACGTGCTGGCAGGTTAAGCCTAGAGAAAACAGCACATACTTGTTTTCATCTGTTAAAAATAATAGCTATGAAGGGGAACACATTTACAGTAGGAGAGCAGAATCTTCAATGGATTTTGCATTTGGAAAAAAATAGCAAAGAACTAAAAGGGGAAAAATCATCCAGCTGCTCCCCATATACTGAATTTTATGAAGAATCTATTTCAGTCTTTCAATAATGAAAATCCTTTTCAAGTCAATAAAAGCCACCTCTTAAAAAGAGATAAACTACTTTGTACAAAAGTACATGGATTACTTCTGTACAAAATTCATTTCCCTTTTTTTTTTGTTTGGCTTTTTTTTTTTGTAAGCAGTAAAATACTGTATAAATCAATTTTTGCATGTAACAACACAGGCAGTTGACCTCCTTTTCAATCTATAAAGAAAGATTTTCAAATACCTGTGCATCCCTATTACAACTGTCCATTCTGAACATTCGTATCAACCACCATCCTTCTCTGTCATATTTTTTGCACAAATTCCACTGTAATATTACACAATAACATAGGTTTGATGGAACCTCTGAAGGCCATCTTGTTTAAACCCTCATTTAAAGCAAGACCAAATACAAATTTAGATCTGGTTGCTGATGGTTCTGTTCAGCTGTGAGTTTAACATCTTCAAGGACAGAGGTTTCACCAGCTCACTAGAAAACCAGTTTTCTGTCTGAACATCCTCAGGGTGAAAAGAAAATAAATTTTCCCATACCTAGCCAAATTTTCCTCACCCTAACTTTTGTCTGTTATATTTACTGCTTTCATTGTGGATCTTCTGGAAGAGTCCAGCTGTGCCTTTTCTATAACCGCCTATTAGGCAGTCAAAGAAGGATACTATACTTTCACACCTCTGGCTCAACAAAGCCATTTCCTTCAGCCTCTCTTCACACATCATGTTCTCAGTCTCCTTAACCACATGGAGGGGGTGAACCACTGCTGGACTCACTCTGACAAGTCAGTATCTTTCTTGTAACAGAAAGCCCACAGCTGGACACAGTACTCCAGATGAAGACTCGCAAGTGATAGGTAGAAAGAATCACGTACCTCACCCTGCAGTCCAGTTAATTTAGTTCAGCATACAGCAGGCACAAACCACACTGCTTGCTTTTATTCAGCACGTGCACTGGGAACCCCAGGCCCTTTTCTACAAAGCTACTTTCAAGCCACTGATTCACACCCTGTAATCGCATGTGGTTATTTTGGCCCTGGTGCCAAACTCTGCACTTTCCTCTGTTGAACTCCAAGAAGTTTCTGCAGTCCATTTCTCCTGCCAGTCTAGACTGCTCTGAATGGAAGACCTACCCTCCAGTGTTATCACCTGCTCTCCTCAACTTGTTGTTATGAAGATGACAGAGAGCAGCCTCACAGTGACACCACCCATCTCCCTCAGCACCATCAGATGCATCCCATCTGCTCCCATGGACCAGTTCACTTAACAGTTCTCAATCTTCTTCTAATCTGGGAAATGCTTAAATCCCAGAGTCTGCCACTAGACCAGGCAGCACTGAGTGCAGAGCTTACATGTGAAAACAAAAGCAGGATTTTGTTCCTCAGCCTTTTGCCATCCCTCGTGTCCCTATGTCCCCTGCCCCCTCAAGCAGTTATGTTTGCACTTGCCTTAGCCTTCACTTTACTGTCACAGTATCCATACAAGCCCACCTTGCTCTTCACCCTCATCAGATTCAACTCTAACAGAGGCTGGCTTAACTAATCCCATCCCTGCACACTTGGGTCCCCTGCAAGGGCAGCCCAAACCTGCTTTCAGTTTCTCTGCCCCTCTTTTTTGTCGATGAGCTCAGCTGGAAGCTTCTCATTCACCCAGTCAGCCTCCTGCCACATGTACTTGACCTTCCCTTACACAGGAAAGGACCATTCTCCTGCTTTGAAGAGGTTGTCATCAGAGATCAACCAATTTTCCAGAGTTACCCCTTCAGGGCAGTCATGCAGTGTAACAACAGATCATGTCATAAACATTTGACAGGGGATATTTCTGTTATAAATTCAAAAAAGAAGTGTCTCATGGTACCACTGATTTGTGGGTTTCATCAGTCAACACGTAAGTTATTAGCCCTCAACTTCAAGACCAAACATCACATAGTGTATTTACCTGAAATATCATCTGAAGAGTCCTCATCCTGTGGCCTGTTAGGCCTTTTGCTTCTCTTTGGTTTCTCGGGGTTGGCTCTTGATGGATCTTTCACCCGCATCTGTTACTTACTAGGAAAGAGAAACAGAGGTTGTTTTACTGTCTGAACACTTCATCAAACATAGTGAGTTTAAAGGCATGAAATCGAATCACACATTCAAACCTCATGAACAGTTTTAGGCTTTAACTAATGTCCGCTGTTGTGTAACAAGCAGTATGAATGTGCCAGGAATTAGTGTAACAAGAAATAGTGTAACAAGATCAGTTAGTTACACTACATGACATTATAAATTGCATCTGTAGCTACAGGGGACACATATCCAGGCAATGGCATTAAATACTTGAGATATCGAGATTTCCTTCATGTTTGTTATTGTAAAGTACTACAGAGCTCCAACCATACCCTACCAGAAAAACTCCATCAAAAAAAGCTTCTCTTCATTATCATCTCTCTCTTTGGAAAGGCTTCAGTCATCATTTATCCTTCCATATTACCTACACACTTTTGAGCAATTTCAAACAATTTAATACAATACAAAAGTCTTCCAAATCTCATGAAAGTGTCCTCTCCCATGTGTGAGGACAGACTAGAGTGCAAGCTGACCCCGCTGCCCCCATTTAATATCAGAGAATACATATAGATGAAGTCTCTCATAGGAAATTAGGGTCATTAATCAAGGAGTCCTACGAGGAACAGAATTAAAGGATAAGTATTTGCCACTTCTAAAAAACAGCCAATTTTAAAAATTTTTTTTTAAAATAATCTAGATCAGGTTGATCCCAAGCCCCATCCAACTTGGCCTTAGAACACTGCCAGGAATGGTCAGCCACAGTTTCTCTGGGCACCCTGTGCCACTGTCTCACCACCTTCACAGTAAAGAACTTCTTCCTCATGTCCAATCTAAATCTACCTTCTTTCAGTTTAAAGCCATCCCAGCCTTTTTCTATCAGTACATACCCTTGTAAAAAAATCCCTCTCCAGCTTTCTCGTAGGCCTCATTCAGGTACTGGAATGCTGCTATAAACTCTCCCAAGCCCTCTTTTCTCCAGGCTGAACAACCCCAGCTCTACATTTAGGAATAGCTAAAGATATATTCTTGCTACAGATCAAGTAGATGATTGCCAAAGTTTAGAAAGTTTGTCTATCTAAGGTTTTTAATCTTTTAGATTAAATTTAGACCTTTAGACATTTTAGATTAAATTTAGACATTTAGACCTTTGTACTACTGAAGCTTTGAGAGACAGGGGAATTGACCTGTATATTGAACTCAGTGTTCCTTCTGCTTTCTTATCCATTAAGCCAATCGGCAGAACGGTTGTCAATATCTATATTAGAGCACCATCACTGCTGGTATTTGAACAGCCTTCACTGAAGCAAAGCAGGCAACCATAACTCAGTGCTCCTGTTCCAGGTTCCTACAGATCTGGACAGACGTCTCTGCATCTGTCACACATACTGTTAGTGCTAGAGGTTTTTTGCACAAACAAGTAGAGATTTATTCTGGACAAGTCAAATTTCTGTAGAGTATGAAATAAACCTTTACTCTTTGCTTAATGGCTTCATGTCTCCTCAACCTTTTAAAATGCACTCCATCTTTTGCAGAATGCTTCATTTACATAGCAGTCAGTTTATACTATATTAAATAGCATTGTTCTCTTAAATTACAGATTTCAAGATTTCCTGTACTTAAAGGTATAAAGCTTCCAGCATTTAGACATGCAAGTAAACAATGACACTGAATTCAACTTTGCTCTTTTTGTAGGTTTGCAATTCATGTCCATATATTAAAGAAAATTTCAATATTCCAGCTCTTGACTATTTATATTCAACAAACATTAGCATGTCTAATGTACATCAACAGCCCTCTTAGAACACAAAAAAGTGCTTCAGACCCAAACAACTTCAACTGCGTGTTTCTGTATTGACACCTTATCACAGATATACAAGCTTTACATGAAAGTACCCATCATCACCTGTCACTGAGATATTCATCAAACAGTAAGACAGATATACATCTGCTGTTAGAAAAGCCATGATTTTACACTAAATTATGTAAAGAGTCAATAGCAAAGGCAGCAAAAATGTCCTCCCTAAAGGAACAGTTGTGTTTAGCTTACTCAACACTGACATAAACGATCTACAAGTTCATTTCAGCATAACATTTTTTATCTCTTTGGACAGATTATGTAAGACTGTCCAAACCACAGATTTCACCCAACAGAAGTCATGTTCAGATCAGTACATTCTGAGAGCTCAGATAACTTAATGAAAGAACAATTATGGACTAAAACAGCTGTGAAATCCTGTGGCACATAGGCCAGGTGATACAATCTGGATCTGGGCACACACACTAAACCCACTCTCTGGGGTCCTTCAGGATACATGGAAAGGACAGTGTCAGCAGGTACCCGCAACGACTGAAAATGTGGTATTTCTAGCCCAGTATAATGAACATGGAATTAGAAATAAACACTAGCATAAGAAGCCAGCACTCACACTGCAGGTTTGGGAACCCACCAAGCAACCTGAAGACTTTAAGTCTTCTTTCAGCAAGAGCAGGCAGAACAAAAGATAACATGGACCATTAGATAAATCAGTTTTCCTGAACACACATACAGACAGGCATCCATCAGACAATGTTTACTGACCTGTGAGCACTTGGAAAAGCCACAGCATGTCAAGGACCTAGCCTGCCAGGGTTTGTGCCCGATTTTGAAAACCATGTAAGTAGGATGGAAGGGCAAGAGCAACAAGCTGCTCAGCATGCATCTACAATACAAGCAGCACAGTATATATGCAGAGCTATCTGCCCTTTTCCAATATATTTCAGGATGGAAAACATTACAAAGAAAAAATCTCATTTAACAATTTAAAACATGATCAACGCTTCAAAATCAAGATGTTTATACTAGGAATTTGATTATCACACTTAATTGAGATAAATAAGGAAGAAACCTAAGGTGCTACAGAAACTACTTCTCAGAAATATTTCAGTTTACAGGAAATAAAAGATTTTATTGGCATTAAACCCTTGAACAAACATAAACCAAATAAAGCACCAAATATAGCTAAGAAAAAAGCAAGAGAAAAATTCTGTAGGTTTCTGTCGACTATAGGTACAAGTCATTCACAACAGGCAGGCAGAGGAAAAATTAACTATTTACACAAAATTAACCTGATACACTGAACATACAAAACTGTGGGAATATTCCCATGAGTTGCCTCTTTCCAATCCATTCTCCTATTTTTTTAATATGTTCCATGAGGAATTTGTGACTACAGCTGTCAACTGTGGAGTGTCCTAGGAGATCGACTCTCCCACTTCCCCTGTAAGGAAAGAAGTCTCCATGACTTCCCTGCCTGGAAGTTTCTTTTTGTGTTGGAAAAACAAATACAGCAATATTTTTATTTTGCAGACAAAAAAATAAGTCATAGTGCAAATGGTACTTGACTAATGAATCTGACAAACAGAAAAACCCTGATTTTGGGGGTAGAAAAAGCTGAGTTCAGAGGGTATGTTAGCTCCATCCTGATCTCTATTTGCACACAGTAAAAATCTTAACTAGAAATTGTGCAGTTTCATGGGAAAAAGTTAAAAATAGAAAGAGCTAGATCTCTTCCTTTTAAACAATCATTTCATACAAAACTAAGAACAAGTTCTTGCCAAACTCATTCAGATTCTTTGAGCTCAGTTTGAAGTGTAATCATCATCACTTGCAATTCTCCATCTGCTTTTTACTTCTTAAGACTCCTAATGCCAGTCTGCCTACGAATATCTGATTAAGATCAAAAGTTCCTCACAACTGCTCATTTCCACCTTTGTAGAAAGAACAAACCACTTCAAAAGCAACCAAATGATCTGCCTACAGAATTTAAAGAGCTTCAAATCTGACAAAATGCTCAAAAAACAACATGCTAAATTTATTAAGTTAAATCTAAAGTATGCCTAGACTGTTAAATGTTAATTATGCCTGAAATAAGCTGTATTTAACAATGTCAATATGTTTATATTTAGAAATGCACCCTCTTCATAAAATATATATACAGAAACTAAAAAGAGCTGGATGCAGTTCCTAAGATAGGTACTTGTTATTTTTTTACAATTTTATCTTTTGCTGGAACTCAGTAGAGCTAGGACCAATAAAGGATATAAAGTTAGTGTGAACTACAATTCACTTTTCTGTTTAAGGAGAGATGTACAAGCAAACTATGTCTTCACTGTCTAGACTTCCCAAAACCTATTCCCGTCTTGCCATCTTGTACTCCTGACTTAGAGCTTGAGTCCCTCTACAGCTCACTTGCTTCAAATGTGCCACCTTAGCGAGTTTTCCAATGCTGTACCTTCACTATGATGTGTAGAAGAAACTTGAATCAGATCATCAGTATCTTAAAGAAATAACCTGCCATGCTGACTGCTACCATATCACTGGTTCCATCTGCCAAGATCATGGCCTCTCCCCTTATGGTGGTGCCAGCCGTTTCAGGCAAGTGCCACATTTTTATTCTAATTATGTGTTTAATACCTACCACAACATTTTTCCAGATCCTTGATTAACTGGGAGGATTACCATTTCATTACTAGAATGCAAACAAGATAAAAATGACACAACAACCACCAACTCATCTAAGCAACTCACCCTATGAAATATAGCCAAGTTTGTCTACAGATAGTCTTCAGGTACTATTTTGGATAGGGGTAAGATTTTACAGTAGGACTGCCCATTAACTGCGAAACCAGTGTTGTTAATTATTTCATCAGTGAGCACCTGAATTCAAAGAAGCTGAGGCAAAGACATTTACCTCAGTCCCTCAAGTCATCTGAGATACTCTAAATTCCAGCTGCCTCACCACTTGTAGTGAAACTTTCATGTTAAAATGATACCATTTTAGGTTGCTAATGCAAAAAAAAAAAAAAAAAAGAAGAAAAAAAGGCAACTGCATCATACTGAAAAGGCATGGAGTGAAAAATTAATTTGAAAAATTAGCCATTTCACTTAACGGAACTGTCCATTTGTCAGCAGCATCCTGGCCAAAGGGGCTGAGGAACAGCACAGATGTGCAGTTTAAGTCCAAATGCCAAGATGCTCCATAGCGCATCTGTGAAGGGCCTTTATGAACTTCCATGTAACTGTCAGACTATAGAAAGAAGAGCCTTGTACAGGTCCGTAATGACAGATCCTCAGCAGAACCACTACATGTTTTGATGTAAGCTGCAAGTTGATCTATTTTGGACATCTGTTCCAAGCGTTACCTGTGGCATTTTGGCTTGCTTGCTGCTAGATCAAATGTCACCCAATCAGAGCAAAGAACCGTGTCCATCACCATTAGTGACTGGGCAGTGTCACCCATCAGTGGGCCAGGAGGCTCAGTACTCTGACAGCCACCAAAACCTTTGCGGCAAGCAAGCCCTCGTTGCCTGCTGGAACAGTAAAAGGACCAGAACTGCTGACTGGTAGTGGCAGCAACACTTCTTCCCCTGGAAAATGTCATCTGAGATTCTAAAAGTGTCTTCTCCAAGATTTCCTACCCCAAAGGCACATCACACATCCTACACCGTCACTGGAGCTCAAATGCTAACCCTGACATTATATTGCAGTCCTAAAAGGGTGAGACACTGATGCACTTTTTGCACAAGGAATGAGATGGAGCCATCAGACCACTAGATACAACTTTCCAAGTGACAGTAAAAATCCTGCAGCATTTCTCACTTTTATTAATCTTTTTTACCCAGCTGACCATGCTAAACATGGTCCGATGACATTCATGTTTGCATCCTGAACAACCACCATCAGATTTCCTCCTAAAACCCACTTGCCACAGAAAACTTACTTCTAAAGATTAATAGAAACCGGATGTGTCCAGAAACAAGAATGGAGAGACCCTGTAATTAGGTTTATGACTAAAGTAAATGAACGATTGAGTGGGTAAAAGGAGTAGTATTTTGATCACATATTTTTGCTAGCATTGTACAGCACAGGTCTGACAGAAACATTTCAGGGATATCTGTCAATATCCAACCTCATAAAGCAAATTGAAACTTCTGTTATGTTCTCTATCCCACCTTAAATGTATTAAAAAATAAATAAATATGAACACACCAAAAGGGGAAAAACATTTGACAGATGCATTCATGGTCTAACATGGATTTTCCCCAAATTCACTGTTTAAAAAGCTGAACACTGTTAAAGCACCATAAAAAGAGCCATGTTTTTTAACTAATGATGTTAGCCCACAAGTGAAAACTTTGTTATGTGGAAAGGTAGGCAGATGACACTCTGTGTCACGGCTGTGTGTAATAGTTATTTTCCTCCTTTTTAGTAGCTGGTGCAGTGCTGTGTTTTCAGCTTTAGTCTGAGGACAATGCTGATAACACACCGATGTTTTTGTTGCCAAGTAATGCTTACCCTGATCAAGGACTTTTCAGTCTCTCATGCTCTGCCAGTAAGGAGGGCACAAGAAGCTGGGAGGGAGCACAGACAGGACACCTGACCCAAACTAGCCGAAGGGGTATTCCATACCACAGCATGTCATGTCTACAGCACCCAGCATTCCCAGGCGGTCTCCCATCCAAGTACTAACCAAACTGACAGACTGTGCACTCACGTGATACGAACACCAATGTAACAGTGCCATCACCACAGAAAATCTGAGGGCGTAACAACTGAAACAGCTGGAAAGTAGCCATTGTAATCTTGGCAGGATAACTATGTGGACAAAAACTAGAGAAAAAGGTAATCTGAGATATCACCAAGAGAACATGAAGGGCAACATCAGCAAAGCATGAACTTCACAGAAATGCTAATTCTGTGAAGCCTGAAAAAAACCAAACAGAACTGGGGATGCAGTACTATGTGTGAGATAGCAGGCTGAAGTCCACACAAAACAATACGTTAAGCTGAGACTCACTTTGTACCCACTCCTAAAAGGCTGAGTCAGAGCAGATGAAGGAAGACAACGGCTCCACGCAACTTCCCATCTACTCTGGAAGGGTGTTGTGGGAGTGAGCCGAACAATAGGAGTAAAACAGATAAAATGGTAAAGGATTATAGAAAACTGGTCTGAGCTCTTTGAAAGTCAAAGTCTTGCCACTGAGAGCAAAAAATTTCATTGCAATTTCTTCCTCCACACAAACTGCCCCAGTTTCCTTCGATGACACATGTAAAGTGGAACAACTTGTCCTTGATCCACGATTGATGCTCACAGCAGAACCCATAAGATGCCAGCTGCATTTCTGTGACTCTCACAGAAACAAAACTACAGAGCACCAGTTCTTCAATATTTCATGAAGAAATCTGACAGAACATTTACAACCGTAGTAAACTGCGGTGCAGTTTCACAAAGGCATATTCTGCTACCAATCTGCCACTACTATGCTTCCATTTAAAAAACCAGAAAATGAGAGCAGAAAGAATCCTCTGAACACAACTGCTTGTATAAGAGGATTATTTAATGAATTGGGAAATACTTGTAGCTAAAGACAACATACAACAAGAACAGAGTGCAACACCTGGATTTATTACTATCTGCTTCTGCATTCTTGACATCTTATTCTTCTGCATCTGCGTTTAATATGCTATTGTGCATATCATGTTTAACCATGTGAGTAGTAATATATCTACAGCAAGAGCACAATGAAGTTCTAAAGTAAGGGACACGAACAGCAAAAGGCTGAATGAAGTTCTAAAAACAAAATCCACAGAATCAAAACATTAACGCAAATACAACATGTAGAGTTGCAGTTATGGATCTAAAATACAATCTCTCTGGTTGATCAAGAGGACTGTCACCACGCTGTCATCTAACCACCAGGCACGTACCAGTCTGCATTAGCTGAAAACCAGACTTCAGGTAGTGGAGCATGGGCACTCTGGCCACATGCAATACCTGCGAAAACACTTGGTGTGGAGAGCTCCACGCAGCAGTGGCAGCAGGCCGGGCAGCGGCATCACCAGGCCGGCATATGCCACGCTGTCAGAGCAGGACAGAAATGATCATGCCAGCCTCATGACACAGAACCACATGACCATTTTATAATTGCATTCACTTGCTAACTTGCCTAATGCAAAGTGAACAGAGCATATGTTTAAGCCCGATGCTACCAACTCTAACTGAACAGGCCGATACGCTTATTGCAGGTCATGGAGACGGCCCGGTGCTGCTGTTTTCATGTCACAGTAGGGTTAGCCTATTTCAGACCAACAGCGAACGGTCAGCACCAGCAGCTCGCCACCAGTTACCTAAACGAGCCCACGAGAGCCGTAGCTGGCCATCAGACCGGAACACGTCGAGAGAAGAGCTGCTCGGTACCGGGAAGGGCGACCTGCTCAGCCCGGGGCCACGGCGAGGCAATGACCCTCTCCGCCCTCCCGCAGCCTGGCACCAGCGTCGCGCCCCATCCTCTCCCCTCCCGCACGCCATCCGGCTGCACCTGCGCGGCGCCCTCGGGACTCGGCTCCGCAGGCCGTAAGCCCGGCCGCCGCCATAGTGGGGTGGCGCGGCCCGGCTCGGCTCAGCGCGGCCCGACTCTTCAAGCCGCAGCAGCCGCGCGTTAGCGCCGAGGCTCCGCGACCCTGGCTCCGCAAGGAGGAGCCCGCGCCGGACACGGCTTCCCCCAAGCTGGGCTGGTGCCCTTCCCCTTCCCTGCCCCGAAGCGCCCCACACTCACGGAGCGGCAGAAGGGCTGCAGGCAGGCGAGCGCGGCGGCAGGAAGCGACGGAGGAAGCTGGGCCGCAGTCAGGCCCGCGCCGCTCCGCTCCGCCCGGCGCGGCCCGCCCCCGGCCTCGCCGCGCTGCTCCCCGCCCCAGCCGGAGCCGCACCCGCAGCCCGGGCCTGAGCTGCGGGCTCCCCGCGGGCCCCGGAGCTATCGCGGAGAGGGTGGCCGGGCTCGGGGGGTGGTGCCGATTTGAGGGCAGAATGGGTCTTCCGAGTAGGAAGGGCGGTGGGGAAATGGGGCTGCTGACCGGGTCGGAGCATATTGTGCCCGCCGAGAGGCAGCAGGTCGCGGCAGGTCTGGCTGCGGGGCACCTTAGAAACTCAATGGAAAGAAGGGAAGGGGTACAGAGGGGCTACCTTCGCATTGGAATTTGGTGAGGTCTTGCTGAAAGACCTGGAGATGCTGTACTGCATTTGTGTATGTGGGGAGCAAGCTAACAGGTTTGCATGCGTGCAAGGGTGTGGATAGTCATCCAGAGGTTATACAGAAGGGTCTAGGCCCTGCATAGGTTTTCAAGGTAGCCACTGTGGGAGGGACAGGGAGGTGATCAGAATCAAAGGTGCAAATCCTAGCTAAGGGGCAGACAGAGTAAAAGGTGTCCAGCACACGAGGGAGAAGCTAGAAGAAACTGGGGTTCAGATTAAACTCAGCATGTGCCTAGACAGCAAGGGGGCTTTATTTGGAAGAAATTAAATCTGAATTAAGGACTAAAAAATAGTAGTTTTATTGGAGTAAGATTAACCAGTTATAAGAAATAGAGAAGAAAGGGGGAAAGGGTGAAGTTGCAGTGGCACCCCTCAAAAATCAAGGATGGAGAACCTCTAGTGTGTCTACTGATAAATAAGATGAAAGAATGGGAAAGGAAGCATGTAGAAGTCATTGAACCAAGCAAAGACAGGATGTCAAGAAGAGTATTGTTGAAAGTGGTTGACAGATTAAGCAGGATTTGATTTAGGTAGGAGGAATTCTTCAGGCACTTCAGTGACAGTGGTGACAACTGAGCACAAAGATCTGCAAGCACACTACAGACCATGTAACAGAGGAGCCCCAGCCTCGAGTTCATGGAATCTATATATGAAAGACAGAAAGAATGTAGGACAGTAATCTGAAACAAATTGGATCAATAAATGGGTCCTTCCTTCTCCAGATGGGAGAGATTAGAGAATTATTGTACCGCAAGAACAATAACTGGATTAAAATATTAAAGAGAAAGAAGGTGGTTGTTACTTACTACATAAAATACACAGTAAGTTATACTTGAAAATTTGTAGAGGTAATGTATTCTATCCATACCTTGTTAAAAATGGAAGATATATAAATCTTCATATATAGATGTATTGCCTCAAAGAGACAATTTGCAAATGCCTGTCAAGGCAGCCATATGGAGAGGCTGGCAGAAGGGCAGCTAGTGAACCAGTTATATGTGCCAAGTTCAATTTGTCACACTTTACAGTACTGAGAAGTATTTTGTTCTTGTTTTGAGAAGGAAAACTCTCATTAGTAAAGATTCAACAATATACTCCTCAAAATGCATCTTTTACAAAGAAAATATCTAGCATGTCTGCCCTTA
>JAVHNF010007170.1:0-20274 GCA_034783455.1 Micropsitta finschii | reverse complement strand
ATCTACAGGCTTGCAGCTGCCAAGCATTACTGCTAAACGCTGGCCAAGTAACGAAACTTTAATTACAAGCTGCAACTCTCTGCACACAACAAAATGTTTGGTGCTGACATCAGAGCTCCTCTCAGCTGCTCCAGCACTCGCAAAAGGCAGCAATTACCATTATAAGCTATATTCTGCGCAGGACCAGAGACTGGTTTCAATCTGTGTACAGCAGCTCCGCAGCTCCACAGCTCCGTGTCATTTGCAGAGCTCTGTCACTACCTCAATGGCTGCGCTCAGTCAGGGAAAAACACAGGTTTCTCACTGGCCTCAGACTGCAATTTGCTTTAATTGCTGATTTTTATATTTGGGAAAGAAAATTACTTGAAATTGCAGCCAATTATGCTCCTGTTCACACTGATTGGAACTGCAGGGAGGGGGATTACCAGCTGAGTAAGGAAAGTCTAAGATGGATGCGAGTAAAGTCTCCTACACAGCCAATATAGCCCTATATTCACTAGCTCATTGCACAAACCCTCCTTGCTCACAGCCCGAGTTACAAAATCCTATTTAACCTGCAAGCTCCCAGGACACACTGGCACTACCTTGTCTCCCTTCTCTTGGCTGAAGGAAGCACCAGCCCCTTGAGAAATCTCAGCAGAGCACTGAAGAACAACCACAGACTCTCTGGTTTCTCACAAAGGTGTGCAGCTCCTGCAGGGCACTGCAGCTACGCTGCTTCAAACAGGGGCAGGCAAAATCCTTCAGTAACAGAGCTCCTGGCATGTGCCTGTGATTCCCACCAACAAGAGAAACACAGCACTTGATATCCTTCAGACCCTTCTCGGATCAGTGCCTGCCTTCAGAGAGAAGGGAGTGCTGCAGAACCTCAGGCAGTGATGAAGAAGTGACGTGCGAAAGGCAAATTCAGGCAAAAAATACCCCAAATGTCAAATAAGGCATAAATAGTAATTAACCCCTAGAGAAAATCAAAAAGCTGGGAGAACTCTGTCAATTCAGATATATTGTTGATAACAATGATGATAACAGCTGCCCTTGAAGCCCATTTTTCACCTTTGAAGTATCCAATTGTACCTCTGTTGCAGTGGAAATTCCCAATTAGCTCCTTTTTGCAATGGAAGTACAAATATGGGCCTCAAGATTCTGCGGTTAACCAGCATATGGAAAAGAGGGGCATTGAACACCCACTCCTGGATGGAAACTCCCCTGCAGGATGCTATCCTGGCTGCCCTATTTTGACTCACCCCATCATATCCATCCCAATACCAAGTTGAAAAGGGATCAAATTTCTCAGGTGATCCTACAGGACTCATTGCCTAGTGCACATTCACTGCCTAGGGAAGGTTAGAAACACAACCATGACTGCTAAAGCTATGTTCATTTTGTATGCTGGTTAACAATGTCTTTCTCTTTGAGGGAAGACAGTTCCCTGTCCCTGGCAATAACTGTATCAAAACCTAACAAATATTTTCCCGCCCAGACGTAGTTGCCATAAAAGGTTGAAAGCTTGTGAGCTGGCAGCCAAAAAATGACTTGCCAACTGGCTGAAAGTAAGCAGACAACACACTGGATCCCCATTTGAAAACTTAGCACAAACACAACCTCAGAGCTCAATTCAACCTCTCTGTGCAACAGGCAAAACACTCCTGCCGGCAAGGAGGTAACCTTCAATCTACATGAAACACTTAAAATCCATTTATTTTGAAGAAGTAGCACCCAAGAGCCCTATTATCGAATACAGATCAGGTTGGGGGGGGGAGGGGCAGAAGAGAACCTACAAAGACTGTATCTTTACATACATTAGCAGTTTCTTAAGTAACATCTTCTGTTCCAAGCTGGGTGAGGACATGGATGACACTTCAGACCTCAGTGTTTCAAATCCTATCCTATTTGTATATAGGTAAGAGTACTGGGTGACCACTTTGGGAAAAAAAAATGCTTTTCCCTGCTGTCTACTACTACTTTGGGTGTGTAATTCAGACAGATACATGCTCATGCACATACAACAGCACTGCATCTTGCCACAGTCCTGCCAAAACAGCACACTGAAGTCTACAGACTTGGTGCAATTAAAACAAGCCTACAGAAGTCTCTTGCCACAGAAACCATTGAGCTAGAGGACAGACCAAGGAACAGTTATGTGCCTGTATTGTTACAGGTTTGGGTATAATGAAAAACATACAGGCTCTGCTCATAATTGCTGCAATTAGAGGAAGAACTATCCCATGGTGAAATAAATACCTGGGAAACAAAGGCTCTACTAGACACCAAAGTGCTGTTCCGAGGAGTGAAGGATAAGCATCAAAACAGCGCAGCTTCATGACTTCAGAAAAACCCTAATGGGCATCCTCCTGTTTTGTCATAGATGCCAATTAGAGGAAGTATAATTTTTCCTCTGAACGCGAGAGAATGAACACATTGTTCTAACAAGCCTTTCATCTAAAGCCTTTATGAAATACAGTGGTAATGCTAGCATTTACTTTTGTAATACCTCCACGAGTTTGTTTTTACATGTCCTGGTAAGTGTCATTTAGAACAAAGCATTCCAAACAGCTGTCATTAGTAGATTAAAAATAATAATAATAATCTTCTTAAAATACAGCCAAACGTAACCTCAGCCTTCAAAATACTGTTACCAAAATTTATCTATGCTGCACCTAATTTTGCATATCACTCACCATATATGAAGGAAATATTAAAACCCGCTTATGTTTGCCACATGGCCACTGGGGATCATCTAAAAGATTTGGGTCGTATTCAACAAAGTCTCCCAGGTCACTACCTATAAAACAAAGGTAAAGATAAGAAAGGAATTCATTATGTCAAGAAATCTCTTAACAGAAGAGGCAAATGACTTAACAGATAATGCACAAGATGATCTTCATGGAAGATTTTTGAAAGTTAAAAAGTCACCCTAAATCTTGAAAACTCTTAAGTATTTCAACACTAATAAGAATTTGCAGAGATATAGAGGAACTAAAGCTTATGAATTACCTAGTAAATGTGAAATTAGGGTTCACAGAACTGCAAAACTATGCAAAACATCACGATGACTTCCTGGCAACAAGTTTTCATCTGTTTATGCAGATGTTTTGATTTGTTTCATTTAACATGCCAAATATCTTAAGCATACAGTGCTTTGGCTTATGTTTTGTGCCCAGCTTTGTAAACACAGCCCTTCCCAGCCTAATAAAGGTCACAAGTGTGGTTTACACTTTCAGCTACCGTGTTGTCACTGTAAATTTTCCATAGCAAAGGAAGGTAATGATGAGCCTGATGCTTGAGGAACAAACAACACCGATGACAGGAGGAGGCACGCTGAGTGTTATCAGGGCTGTCAATACAACCAGCAGTTTTGTTTACTTAACCTTCCATCATCTGTAAGCCAGCTTTGCTAAACAAACAGGGTATAAGCTGCATTTCACTCAACACATGAGACTACATTTTGCTTAATTTAAGCAAATAGAAGGGGTTAAAATATGTCCATCCCCACAATAGGTGCCTATCACCAGGATACCCAAGGATATTAAAATAAGCTTCTTGAGAAGTTACCTGCATCAATGCTCCCCTGGGTGCTGTTAGCTCTTGCCAAAGAAAGGCTACGATGGCTTGCATTGCGAAATTGGGAGAAGGACGAGGTGGAGTCTATCGTGTTTCTCCGAGTTCCCAGAGCATTGGTGGGAAACAGGAACTGTGTATAAGAAACCGTCTAAAAGGAAAGTCAGAAGAGACAGTTACTCTTAGCCCAGCTCAGTCACAGCAGGACGCCTTTTGGTGCATCGCAACCAGAAGCACGGGAAGCCAAATTAGCAGAGGATTTTCTGGATTTAATGGTTAGGCATAAATGAATAAACACCAGTCACCTACACTTGATTCAGTGCAGTCAGTTTATCCATGAAAAAAAAAAAAGCATTTGCAAAGGCATTAGCTCTTCAACAAAACCACACACACACAGGCACTAATACACTGGATTTACAAAATCCTATTCAAGGGTCAGATTTAAAAATACGTCTGTTTGGTTGGGGTTTGGCTGGGTGTTTACTGTGGGCCTTCCCTGTAGCAGATTTCAGCTGCTTCTCTACTGAAACAGCATCATTTATATGGGTCCCTCAGCACAGATGCGCCAGAGGCAAATCAACTGAATGCTGCTGAAATTAAGCACTTTCTCTGGTATTTTTCTCCTTCAGTATTTTGCCTGGCAGGGTCTTACTGGTGTCGTAAGTGAGCTCCAGTTTATAGCAATGGTTGCAGGAGATCATTTACTGCCTCTCAACATGGACTAAATGTGAATGAAGAACTTGTGACAAAATTATTTTTAGAGCATACTGCTTCTCTGCCTGTATCCCTGGCCAGGAATAGGCAAAGCCTTGCTTCTCGTAGGCTTGTTCTCCAAAAATAACATTATTTGAATTAAAAAAAATGAGTCTCAGGCTCTGGACTGGTTTACGAT
The DNA here is from genome assembly GCA_034783455.1 of Micropsitta finschii. Classification (NCBI taxonomy): domain Eukaryota; kingdom Metazoa; phylum Chordata; class Aves; order Psittaciformes; family Psittacidae; genus Micropsitta; species Micropsitta finschii. The sequence continues at coordinate 15,824 of JAVHNF010007170.1, read as the reverse complement.
GAAGTCAGAACAGGTATCAAATAAAACATGTGAGCTTTCATTCATTTATAAGCAGACAGATTGTCCTCAGGAATTTACAGCCTGTGGTCTGGCCTGACACCTGGTTAGGTGAGCACACCATGTGTAGCAGCATTGACCGAGGGCCTCTAAATCCACGCATGACAGCAGACTGGGTAAGCTGAACTATAAAAAGTAAATCAGGCTTTCAGCAAAAAACTGTTTTCATGTATGAGTTGTTTAAAATGGATCATTTTCCTTAAAGATCCGTAATTGCTTATTCTGTTCATGTGAATGAACTGGATTTTTAAATACTCATCAGATTTGTGCTACTGTCTTCCTGCTCTTTGGGAGAACACACTGTTAAGCTAAAGTTGTTTTATTAAATAAAATTGAGAACAAGCAGAATTACAGCTTACAACTCTCAACAGAAATTATTTTCAAGCCCCTGACAATATACTCTGCAGTGATACCTCCTGCTAGAGCCAAGGGAAGGCTGCACAATTCAGCAATGCTTTACAGGCTCAGATGCTGCCAGAGGCAAGTTTCTTCAAGGAGCCAGAGTTGTTCACATTGACAGCTTGGGCAGTCGTCCTGACTTTCTGCTAAGCTTATTTACAGCTTGCACATGCTGTGCTTTAACTACTGTGTTACACTGCATGTTATAACCTAGGTTTACATTTGTGCCTGTTATTAGTTAAGCTATTTTCACCCTTATTACATAAACTCTAATGGAGCAGGAACAGAAGCATCCCCACCTTCCCGTCCGCTCCGAGCTCCACACCTTCAAGACCAATTATCTCTTTCAGACACACTCCAGTAGAATGGCACTGGCGTCCACCGTCCAGCTTCATATCCCTGGGAAAGAGAAATCAGAGCAGAAACAGCCCTTCAAACAGATGCCTTGTTCACCTTCCACCACCCAATGCTGAAATGAGGTAGCAGCATTAATCCAAACATGCCCATGCAAAGCACAGACCAGCCACCTTTTCCTACCAGAAGCACTTGTTACATTACATACACCATAGAGAAAACCCCCACTTTGTTGCGGGCTGCATCTCTTAACCCCACCTATGGTGCAGATCAACGTTCCCCACTGCTGGGTGCCTCTGACAAAACCTGGCATTGGAAGGAAGTGAAGTCATACACACTTCAGGTGAGATCCAGCAATTGAGACCGAACACTTGCCTGCCACGTATCTAGCAGATGGATGCTCCCAGCGTATATACCCACATCCCCCTACACTGCTGGACAGAGATAATTGTCCATGAAAGCCTCTGGGAGGCATTCCTGCTCCTCTGAGTGCAGGACAGTGCCACAACCTGCCAGCAGAAGAAACCCAGCACTCCATTGCCCGGGATGGAAACTTGGGGATCTACTTGAGGACTGACCCACTTGGCACCTTAGTCTTGGAAGTAAATGATATGACCAAGACAACAAAGTTGCATCCCGTGCTTTATCCTCAAGATCAGAATGTGAGTGAAAGCAAGAAAGACTTTGAGCAAACCTGTGCTCTGCAAGTGACAGCCGTATACAACTCCAAAGTATTTATCTCGCAATATTTTCCTGGCTGATTTCCATCGAGGTCCAACTATGTGTTTAAAAATCTGTGTGGAAGACATGCTGACACTGAGGCAGGGAGAAGCCCTGCAGGCTCCTCACCCAGCTGCAGGGACGGGCTGTCTCATAGTATGTAGTTTGTCTCTGCACATCCTGTTCCTTGCCTTTCTTTTCCAACCTGTCACTCACTTTATTTCTCTGAAACACAGCAATTGGTGAGTCCCCAATAAATCATGTACCTCACTGCTGGAAAAGTCCAACCCACCTATCTGCTGGAAAACATACTCCTGTGACAAAGGAAAAGACTGTATCAAGTTTCTAATCCCAACAAAGTCATCTTAGTTCTTTGATTGGGGTTCACTTAGCACAGTGTCACATTATCATTCCTGTTTCCTGATATCATGTTACTGAGGAGCTGGATAAATAATTACACAAAAATAACCCTCTGTCAGAGCACAGGATTAGCCTCTCCGCTCTTGTGTGGAACATGCTTAAAGGAACTATTTCTCCTAGAGATAAATGTCACGCGGTAGCCATTTCAGCAGGTTTTAGCTACAAAACAAACACACAACCTGAGGACACCCCCAAACCCCAAAATGAAAACAAATTACCTAAATTAACTGAAATAATAACACAACAATTTAGTTTCCTTCCACTCAAACCCTTACGGACACGGAGTAAGAAGTGATGCCGTTACGGCTTTGGCAGCAAGTCACAGAGAAATTTCCCCATGCAATTAGCAGGCAAGGATAGACAACTCTGTAATTCATCAAATGGAAATCCGGCACCCTTTGAAGAGTCAGCACAGCAGAGCTTTAGAAAGCAAAAAGGGCATCTCCTGGGACTGAATCACTGCTCTGGGAGCAGGGTGAGCTGGCACATGGGAGCACACATGGGAATGATTCCTCGGCATTAGCTGAAGATCGATGGACATTAATGCCTCCATTTTCCAGTCTTTCTGATGTTTCAGAGCCCTGTGAAACAACACTGCAGTCATTCTCCCTCATCCCTGGTGTTTTGCAAGGGCTACTTAAGGCCTTCCCCTCCTCTACATATGCTCTGTATTTGAAGGTCGTATATGATTGCTTGTGTTGTAAAACAGAGTAATAAAATATTACAGTTTGGAGAGAAACCTGTCCATAAACCAGAGAATTAACTCCTTCTCCTGAGGAAAATCAGTACTAAACAATGTGTGGCTTCTTACTGGTGTATAAATGGAAAGACTCATTCTAGCTTTTACACATCCTTCTCTCACTGGTAAATGATCTCAGTGAACACCTAATAAGAGATTACTAGGTGACTTTACTGCATCCTGTCTGAGTTCCCTGTCACTAGATCAACACCAAGCTAGTCAAGTTTTTGCAGGACAAGCCTCGATGTTTTTTCCCTCCCTTCTATTACAGACAAAAGTTCATGAATGCCTCGGTAAAACGCCTGCTGGGAGACCAAGCGCAAGGGTTGCCACCCTGCAACCAGGGGAGCCCCATTACTGCTGCTTCCTTCCCACATAACCAAAATCCCAAGAGCTATCAGGAAAGACCTGGGGGATGCTTCCACTTTGCCCTCTCCAAACGGATAAGTTATGCCTTGGGAACAGTCAGGACAGTTGTTTGGGTACCACTGCTGCCAACCACTGCCACCCAGCTGTTCTCCAGGACACATGGCATGGCATCACATGCAGTGGGCCCCACGAGCCAGAAGCATATGGAGGATAGGCAATTCATACAAACAAATCAAGCTTTCAGTGTGTTTATTAGGTTACCGATGGGACTGAGGAAGTGCACAAACCAATATCCACTAGTAAAAGGTGCTTACAAAATGCAGCGTAGGAAAGATGGTCCTTGCCAAAAAAGGCTTTTAACCGATGAAAAGTTTCCTCTTCCTCATTTTTGGTTTTCCTGGTTTATTTTCCAAAAGTTTTGCTTCTTAACACAAGTTTTCAAGGGATTCAAGCAGACACCAAAAAAGCAAAACTAAATCATGAGAACTTAATCCTACTACCTTAACTTCGTTTGAGCAGGGAAAGCTTGAGGATCTTAGGAGATCAGGGATGACATTTCCTTAGAAGGCAAAAAACCAGATCCCAGTTTCTGACAGTTTGGGGAGTTACCTTGATTTACACCAAGCTCTAGATATTCCACCCCTGCATACCATTTCCAGAAAGCTGAGCAGAGGTATAAATTACACTCAAAAATAAGCGTATTGTTTCAGTTATCCAGGACTGCAGGAAAAAAAAAAGGCTTCTCCCCGTAAGAGTTCACAGACTTTATTGCGACAGTACCAGGTAACTTGGGATCCCAAATCTGTTGTGGGATGGTGAAAAGCTTTACTGAGCAGGGAGGTAAGAATCAAAACAGGAAATCTCATGGTGCCTTTTACTAGCCAGGCCAGGATTAACAGAATAGAAATTGGATGCTATTACCTTTGGAAGTATAGCATTTCTTTAATGAATTAAACGTTACACTTTGACATGATCTCCAAAGCCCTATGCAAGACTCTTGCTGGGTACTTGCTCTTTAAATCACAGCAACAGTTGAACACTTTAACCTGTGAATAATTTAGGAGTCCATTATGTATTAAACAGATTTTAAGGTACATGAAAAAGCCTTCTGCTTATTGCAAGATGGAATCTGATAATTATTTAGTGATGTAAACCTTTTGTGCCTGTATTTTATGCTTAGCAATTCCTGACTGCTAAGGTTTATTCTAAAAGCAAAAGTAATTCATGAGACATCAAGAAAAGATACTGTTCTTATCTGTGACTGTAAACAATTTCTACTTATTGTCTCTGTAGGGACAAGGACAATGACAGCTTTGGAAAAGACGTGCTGCCAGCCAGGCCAGCAGTGGATCTCCTGCTGCCTAAGACTGCTGGCTTTAACTGACCAAGGGTTATCAGATCCTAATGATACAAAAATTCCACTGGGGAAGAATAGCAAGGAATTTGGTAAAAAATCTAAGGACCTAGCAGGGTATTCTGCTTTGCTGTGAGCTTATTGCTACAACCCCTACAGCCATTTAGATTTCTCCTGTAAATATGCCATTAGTACCACTAGAACAACTCCAGTGGCAATTTACAGGGAAAAGAGGACGAAAAACCTCTGGAAAGATGTCTTTAATGGGCCAGTATCATTTTTCTCTCTCCAAACATGTTCAGTTGTCAGCATGTCGGCTCCTGACCTGATGTTTTGCCCAATGCAGAGTAAAAGTTCAAAATCTAAACCTACTAGGTTTTGGAGACTCATTGCTTCATTTCAATCTAAGGGAACAGGGCAACTCACAAAAATGAGCAATGGTAGCTCTATAAAATTCATACGTGAGATGATTACTTTTGAAGTGTCTTGTTGGGGGAAAAAAAGGAAAAAAACGGATTTATATCCTCTTCTGTAAAGCTAATATGCACTCGGTTTTTTGTTCAGTTTAGGAGAAGCAGGGAAAATGGGCAATGGTAAAGAAAAAGCAGGGATATTTCAGTTTCCCTATTATCGGCTAAACCCAGATAGTTATTCTTCCCCAGGCCTGTGGAATGATAAAAGCCCAGGAAAACCACTCGAGATTAATGACTTAATCAAAACTGCCTCGCATACAAAAATTCCACTAGGGAAGAATAACAAGGAACTTATAACAAATCTAAGGACCTAACAGAGTATTCTGCTTTGCTGTGTGATTACTGCTACCACCCCTATGGCCATTTAGATTTCTCCTGTAAATATTCCCCTGTTTCCCACACTCACTAAAATGTTTGTTACCTGACTTGTCATGTAACTGATGGCAGGGGTGCAGCATGCAAGACAGCCTTACCTAAATTCTTCTTCTTGCCTCATTTTGCATATGACTTTCTTACCCTGTTCAAACACTGACAATGAACAAAGATGTCAGAGTTTGGATAAAAATGAAGCCCGCTGGGAATACCTGGTGTCAAACAACAATCAAACTCATTGATTGTTGTAGCTACATGTTATTTGGAGTGACAGAATTGAAAATTTCTTGCTCTCAGCATCACTGAACTCATTAGTGTCCTAGCCAGCACTTAGTTAAGTTCAAAGTTAAATTCAGCAGTGATTTGTCTTTGAAAACTGGATGAAGCTGGTTTGTAGCATTTCTGAGAAGGATGCAAATCCTTTTTTATCTAACAACTTTCTGCTTTAATTCAGAAAAATGGTCCATTTCCTGGGCCTCAATCCATTTAATTACTCATATTGCATTATTTCCCTTAACTGGAAGCAAGTTTAGTCATATGAATACCTACATTCTTGTCAAGACAGCAATATTCAGCACTACTCCTGCTTCAGACAAGCTTCTAACCACTTAATGAATTCAGTGACATGAAGAATAAAAGATGAGGTGAACTGGCCAGTTTCATAAGAACATGCACTGTCTGATGCTCTGGATTTTCTGTCCTGTCTACCTCCAGCCCCAGTGGCAGTCAGTCACTGTGAGCTCAGCGGCATGCCACCACCAGCTTTCCTCCTCCCCCAGGTCCTCTAGATTCATCTTCTGGGCAGGACTGGAAGCTCTTAAAAGATTCTTACAATACCACAACATAAAATATCATCAGAACAGGTATAATTTTAATCAGTGAATTAACAAAAACAAGCCTAAAAAGTCGCTTTTCAAAAATATGGGTTTTAATTACGAACCATAATGATGCGTGCCAAACGAAAAACCCAGCAACACAACGGAACTATAAACCCATCTAACTGCACCCTGTGTAGGGGCTAATGACTTTGGGCTGTGACACTGCAGGAAGCTGGGGGCCAAGGGAAGCCAGCAGGCAAGATGCTCAGTGCCTCTTTCAGCTCCTGACTTGCAGTATAGCCTTCCTTACGTTGCTTTCATGTGGCTGTGTCTGCTCTCACAGCTGCTCTGCTGTCTAGGTGGGGGAAGAAAAGCAAGCTCTGGTCCTGTCCATTACCCTGCTCTTGGCCATGGAAACAGATGAAGCTGTGCCTGTCTTCACACCACCAGCAGATGCCAGCAATCTTAACATAGCCAGACCTAGAGAGCATTCCTAGCCCAGATCTACAAAAGTACCTGCCTCTCAGTGGCTCCAGCAGGAGATAAGACATCTCAAAGCCTGTGTCAGTTCAGTTTTAATTTTCCCCTTTCCCCTTACACAAAAGCACTATAAACTAAAGCGCTAAGTTTCCATCTGATACAAGGTACAGACAAAATTTCAAGGACAGAAAGTTTTAGTGATTACTTCTGTTCATGACTTTTTTCCTCCCCACCACATCACTCTCAGCTTTGTGCTTCCCATTTCTCTTCAGCATAACGAAGAAAACCAGAGAAAGTAATTCCCCTGGTACACGGTGTCCTTCATTCTCAGCCCTAGCAAGTACCACCAAACTGGCCTTTTGAAATCATAATAGAAAAACCTATCACTCTGGAGTATGTTTCCCTTCAAAAGCGCGCTGGCAGCCGCATTCTGGCGAGGCTGCCCGGGAGGGGGATTTGGGAAACATTTTACAGGAGATATCTCAAACCTCATCCTCTCATGTACTCTCATGGCTCTCCTCCCCTCATCCCCCAGACCTCCATTTGTATTTGCACAGCCACTTAAAAACGCAGCTTGGCTGTTTGGGGAGGGCTCTTGCTATTGTAGCTTAACCTCAGCGTGGAGGGTGGGCAAGCAAGGGGCTGCAGCCTGGAGTACATTGCTTGCACGTTGTTAGTAGGGGGTGATGCTGCCTCATCCACCCCCAGCCAAGTTCAGCTGTGACAGCAGAACTGCCTTTCAGACAGGTTTTTAAATGAATCTGTTAGTGCAGCTTAGCTGCCAGCATCCATACAGTGGGGCTTTTCTGTGCTGCCTACAATGTAGCAGGGACCGGCAGCCTCCTCAAAGCACAGCTGTGCTTGTACATCTTCTTGCTGGCCTCAATGCTCATGAGTCAGAGCAGAGATGGAGAACCAGCGGCAGCTCCACCATGTGCTCCTCTCATATGGAACAGTCCCCCCTGCATGCACATTCACCCTGCTCTCCTGCTCCTGCCAGGGCTCATCCCAGTCTCGTTGCAGACGTGCCCATGGCTCCCTGCATCCATTTATGTTCATGAACCATTCAGTAATGCTTGCAGAACAGAAACCAGTTCTGACATCTTGTCCAGGGACAGACATGAGCAATCCAGAGGTTCAAAGAAAGCAAAGCCAAAGGATGCTGTCACTACAGAACTTCAAAAGGGTACCAGTGTGTCTCCCCATTCCTACTACACATCCAAAATGTGCAATAAAGTGAGCAAGCACTGTGCAGCCTGAACAGAGGCCCTACAGTTTATGCTATACTGCCTCATCTGTTCTTTGCACCAGCTGTTCCTAGAAGGAGGTGCCACTGAGTTGTTTCTCTCTTCCTCTGATGTTCTGGAAGAAAGACAGAGGGCACTTTCTTTAGCGCTGTGGGGTATTCTAGCAAAGGGAACAGGGCTGGATTGTTTTGTACTGGCACTTGCTACCTTCTTGGCCCATGCCTTCTTGCTGCACGAGCATGGTACAAGATATTACATGCTAAAATAACATTTAGGTTTGCAGCTGCTGTAATTCGGAAGGTGTAACTAGCCATCAGCATTTCAAAATACATTCACTTTTCAATAGAGGCAATTTCCACAGGGCAATGACCATAAATGAATGATAATATACCCAAAAAGAGCAAAGCTGCCAGTCTGTCAAGAATTTGCCTGATGAGTCTTCCCAGCTTAATTAAGAGAAAAAATTTAAGAGACGGAAGAGCAAGTCAACTCTCCTACAAAGGTGCCTCCTTTCAGTTCTGCATTAAAGATAATCTCCCTTTGTTTTGAATTAGCGATGCAAAAGCAGCTTGTGGCAAACCATTCTCCAGAATTAAACAGAGCTGCTAATAAATATGAAGCCAAATTCATCCTTTATGCACTCGATGAATTCGAATCTAGATGATTATGGGTCTTTCAAACCCACCTCAGTGTATTAACAATTTCCCCCAAATTCTGTGCCCTGTGGGTGTTTGAGCCAATCCAACTACAGGTAACTCTCAGCTGTCCATTGAGTGGCTGTGGTGGCCAGGCTTTACTCCTCTGCCCCAGGGGCACAGAGCTGCCACAGACAAGCACTGCCCTTCCCAGCCTTTCACTGTGTCTCTGAAGGCACCCAACAATCTGTGCCCCAGAGCCTGCCAGGCAATATCTCCCACCTAAATCCAGTTACTATCAGAGGTCTAGTTGCGGGTTACAAGGCAGCTCCACGGGTGTTGCTTACACCAGCTAAGAACCTGCATGGTAATACAGCCAAAAGAACCTCTATGATATTATGGCCAAAACAATCTGTTTTCAATGCCCAAATTATCTGACCAATGGCCAAATGTACAATGAAAAGGTATTATGTTTAAATCCAAGTATTTCTCTATAGTTCTGGAAATCTAGATACCACAGCACCACATCTGTGTGGGAGAATAAGAAATCTAAGACTGCTTATAAAAAAGGTGCTGTCTAGAGTACTTGTTTTGTCAAAGACAAGTGAAGTCAGAAGACACAATGAAAACAGTGCATTTTTCAAGAACATTTATTTCAGGGGAGTAGTTTCTTCCAGTTTCATAATCAAAGACACCACAACACATATAAATAAACTGGGAACTGAGAGCTGTAGGTTTAGCCTGGTAATGTTCCACAAGGCAAATATATCTATGTGCATTAATCTCTACTCAGAGCAGATACATAAAAGCAATAGCCTCCATCATGCTGTTGTCCATTATCAGGTCTACATGCAGGCCCAGAAAGACTATGTAGTACACGTATAAATATACATACCCGACTTGGGTACAGTCTCGATATGGCAGCACTGAAAATATGCTACAGAAGGATCTTCTGCTGCTGATAAGGACTATTCTAAAATACAAAAGAAAATAAAAGAAATCAAAGACTAAAATTAAAAGAACTCCCACCACAATAAGCAAAGCAACAGATGTTACCATTGAGGAATTCATAATCATAAAGGTTTCATGACAGATCATTTCTCCCTCCTCTTTTTTATCTTACAAGAGCAAGGGTATTATGCTACTGAGTCTTTACAGAAGTGCTGAAGCCTGTGCCATACCTTACACAGTGAATGAGCAGTGCAGTTCCATCCCTTCTACAAGCTTTCTGGAAAGACTATCTTGAATACATTGCTTAGAACCTCAGAGATATGTTTTTCTAGTGAAAGGAGTCCTAGTGACTGGAATCCATCCAGAGAAGCAAGGAGTCACTCCTACAACTCACCACTACAGCTGAAACTAAGCAAATACAGCAACTCAGGTGATACACACCACCACTCTGTGGTTGACTTGGAGTTTGCTTTTATTGGAAGAGAATTTCCAGATGCTGGTCATGACCTTTCTCTGCTAAACCAAAGGACACCCTTGATTTTCAGCTTCCTGTTCCTGAAATAGCCTTATTCATGGCTAAGGTCAAAGGCTGCTATTATTATAAGCTTTCAGATCCTTTCACTGTTTTCTAGGCTCCTCCATGAGTCTTCTCCAGCTTTTCCCCATCACCCTTCTTGGTCTCTGGGCAGCATCACTAGCCTCAGCGGTTGCACAGATGGCAGATATGAACACTGTACCTTTCAGTCTTACCTTAAGATCGATGTCTAGCCCTGATGACCCACAAGCGCCTGTGCTCAATAATCACATTAGCCGTCTTGGTTATGATGTTGCATGACAGATCCAACAGCTCCTTGCCCCTTCTCCTTCAGTGCCACATCTATCTCAGCCACTAACTGCAAGTGCTGAATCCTTCCTCCTGTAAGCGTGGCATGTCTTCATTCCTTACAGGCAAGTAGTTCAAGATTTGGCTACAGGAAATCATACATTATCTGCCTGCACACAGATTATCTTAGAATCCAGGCCACTGTTCCAACAAACGCCTTGTATTCTTAATCAGTCTCCAAATCTCTGCATCAGCTGCAAAGTCACTGTATAGTATTAAATCAAATACCATAGAGCAACCTATCTGTCCTACAGCCACATCACTGCCTTTAGCCGTCAAGCTCTGATGTATCATTAAACAACATCAAAACCACCCTGAGTCAAGAGCCACCTTCCATGAAACTGCATGGACTGCCCTATAGCTGTATTATCATACTCTGGGGAGATGCAGACTGGCAAGAAGCTAAAAGAAACCTTGATTAAGATGTAAGATAAAGAATGCCAATAAATAACTGATTGTTTATAAATACAGCCTCTTTCCTTATTACCCTCAGGACACCAACAATTCTACAATTGTACAACGTACACTGAGAAGGCCCTTTTTCCTTCTAAAGTTGGCCAACAGGCTGCATCACCTCAAATTCCTCTAAGACACAGTGATGGCCATTTGTGCCATCTTCTAATGTGACTCATGTTACGATTTACTGATACTTTATGTTTCTAAAAATCTTCACTTGTGGTCCAAATGCTGGAACATACTGCTAGGTTGGTTGTCAGGGCTATTGCAGTTCCGTGCTCTGCTCTCCAGCATGGATTTCACGACACTGTGTGCCACAGATCTGTATGCAAGGATTTCAGCTTAATTTTTCATCCTTTGTCCTACACTGGTCAGAGCTAAACGACAAACCCTAGCAAGCTATTTTGTTCTTTACTGACTGAAAACCACCCCATGCACCCATAAATCTTGTACCAGTTATGCTGTAATTAAAACACTGTTTCCTTAAGGGACCAGCTTAGTCATCGTTCTTGGAAAAGATTTAGAACCCCAAGAGAGCTGCTGCATGTAATGCTTGGAAAAATGCAGAATGATCAATTTTCTTCCTCCTGGATCATTCCAGTACAGCAATCCTATTTTCTTCCTTGAAAGCATATTTGAAAGCAAAGGGGTATTTACCCTTTAATAAATGAAGGGTTTCTAATAATAAACATGCATACAGCATCAGAAGAAGCTCTCCTGCCACAGCAGAAGTATGATTTCATTGTTTGTCTGAATGTTGTAACACCCCTTACCTATGGCAAATACCTCAGGTCTTGTAAGATGGTCTCCTGGTGCAGCAGTAAGTTACAGAGCGGAGGGGGGAAATCATTTTTTAACATTCGAGAAAGGCAATCCACAAGCAAAAAAACCTGGCATGTGATGAATTTCGTGCTTGCCACTGTTTATCGCTGAATGGCTGGCTACTCACAACAGCTTGCTTGTTCCCTGGAAGCCTTGTTTGCTGATGTATGAAACTTGGCACAGACTTCGAGGCTGACATCAGAAAGTATCTTTGAATTTGGAAAACCACGGTACCCACTAAGAGCATTTCCCCCACTCCCTCTGGCTCCTTCTGGAAATACAGCTCTTCCACCAATGCCCTACAACTCCCTAAAAACACCCCAACTCTTAATACTTAAAGAGAATACTCTGCTTCCATGTTGAGAAGCAGACACAACAGTGGGAAGTTACCATAGAAGACTTGCTGTATCAGAAGAAATCAGACCAGAAAGGAAATAAGAAGCACCAGCCCAGCCTCTCTTCTTTTTCAGACTTCTTTCCCTTGGTACCCAAGTATCGCTTTCTTTCCATATACTCTCTTTATATACAGATCTCCCAGGCAGAGCGGGAGAGAAGCCCATGGCCTCCACTGCCAGGATGACACAAAACTTCATCTGCATGGCTGATGGAGGGGGCTGGTGCAAAACAGCCTTAGGAGCTGGAGTGGAGGAGAAGCAGGGAAGGCAGTGGTCAGAAGCTCATCACTGAGGGATAAAATGGCATTTTATTTAGAGGTCTGATGATATATACAGAAAACAAATCCTGACGGCCTGCAATGGTTTTCTGGGGCAGGAAGTCCAGAAACTTGTCAAAAAGTCTGCTTTGGGGAAGGTGTGGTGGAAGCCCATTGCTGTTCAGGAAAACGGAATCATTTTTCATGGGAGAAAAGCATTTTCCTGGATTTCAGCTCTTCAACAAAGGGCATTTACAATCTTGCGTAGCTCTGAATAAGACATCAGAAGCAGCTTGAGCCAGGGAGGGTTTACGTGCCCTGACTGCCATTGTGCCACATAGACATGTTTAAAATTACTTCATGAAAAGGTTTTCATCCCCTAATTCTCACATTTCACCAAGAAGCTGTACTAATTACTATGGTTCAGAGCAGCCATTAGTTTACAAAAGAGCTCTGACAATGTCCAGCTTCTAAGACTGTAAAAGCTAATCTTCCAATTTCTTTAATGAGTTGCATGCTATGAAACTATAAAACCTTAGTGAGCACGAGGCTCTTGACAGAATCAGTAATCCACTTGACATGAAGAAGAAGAATGCTTTCTTTAGTATCTGTCTAGGTTTGATTGTGTTTCACCAAAAGGTTGAGATCAGGCAATGGGATACACACGGTACGCACCATTCACCTGTGAAATACCATAGCCTGTTTTCTCATACCTGATAGATGATGTTTGATTTACAAGGGCTTTGCTACCCTGCATGCAACAGTGAACACACAAACCATGGATGCTGTCTGGTAGCAGCTATCATTCTGGAGTCTCCCAGGTTCAAGATGGGGCTATTGGAATGTGTCTGAAAGTAATTATAAACTGTGAGGATGCTGCAAATAGTCAGCTTCTTAGAGTGCATGTGTGTGCATTTCCACAGTTGAGCATTAAAAGAGACCTTTCATAGCCTATGGATGCTGTTTGGCCTTGGCTTAGATCTGTATACTAACAAAAAAAATGAGAAAGCAATAGCATGGGGGTGGCAGAGGGGCACTGTTTTACTGCTTTTTTATCTGCTATACATGGTGACTCTAGAAATCTTGTCTCGTTCTCACCAGGTATTGTTTGTTCAGCTGGCTCAGGTTGCTGGTTTGGTGGCCTGTTTCTGCTGGACAGGAAACCTGCTTCAAAGCTTATGGAAGATGCCACCAACAAACAGGCTGAGTAATGTGGGTGAAACGACACACTGGTGGATATCTGTGCTAATTTGTATGTTAGGGTTGACTTTATTTGGTCTTGTAATGTGAAAACTTATTCTGTGCTATTTGACAAGACTGCTTTTTGATATCACAGTCTGGGGAACCTAATTTTCCAGCTCCTTTACTTAGCCACATCCTACAAATCCGAAGAAACCGGTTTAACCAGTGCACAGAACCATCAACAGGAAGCTTTAAAGGGACTAGCTGATAAGATGCAGTCTGTATATAGTGTTTTTTCTCTGTGGTAAATAGCTGAACTCTTATTTTAACCACAGTCAGTCCGACCTTGCCACTGGACTGCCAAAGGCTGGACCCAGAGCATCACCACTCACCATGTGCCATTCCCAGGGTTGAGAAAGGAAAAGCATTCAGTGCCACAGGACAAGGACATGTCACTTTGCAGGTTGAGAGCCACAGATAAGGGCAGTCAGCAGAGAAAGGAGCCCTGAGCTACCATCCACACTGCAGCTTGTTGTGACTCAGTCACAAGCCAGTGAAACAACTACTCAATGCACTAGCCATTTTAATGCCCAGCTATCAAATTCACCACTCACAAATATGTTCTGTAGAGATGGTTTCAAAGCTGGCTCCTCAAGTTAAGTGAAAGTCTAACATGCTGTGACATAAGGGTGAGAGGTTTCACAGAGAACCCAACTCCAGACTGGCTCAGCAGCCGCATCCTGCATGACCATGCATAAGCCACCTGGGATGAAGTCCTGGGCATGGGAAGGAGCCCCAGGAGGGTCTTCTATCCATTGCAATAACTATGCTCCTCTTTGTCACAGGGAACTGGGGAGGACACCAACTTTAAAGGTCTTAACGTACTCAGAAACTGTTGATTTCACAATGAACACATGAAGTGGATCCAATGCCCCAATCTTCCCACTAACTTGAGTGACTGCAACAGAATCCAGACCCCTCAGAAAAACCGGGTATGAGCTCAGATTACTTACTGCTAGACTGAGCTGGCCACGGAGGCAACACAAAGTGTTGACTTTGCATTTTATTTTTAGCTAATATCGCTGTGGTTCTTTGTCTGTAGGACAAAAAGCATTTTCAAAACTGTGTACCTTATTCTTACTGTGTCTGTGGTCCAGATAAAGAGATCTTTATTATGATTATGGAAATGTTCTGGAAAACTGTGCTGATGAAGATAATCCAGCTGAATAACAGAAGCTTACTTGCTGTTTTCTTAGCAAATGATCTATGAATTAAGATAAAATGCTGCAAATATTCTCCAAATATTTTTTTCAAAATATGGAGAAAGCAGTTTACAAATCAAATATTTATTCTTTTTTTCACAGGTAATATTCCTATCAAATTTATGCATGTATTTTATCTACCCATCTCAGAAAGCACTCGTTATCCGTGGAGTTTGCATAATACCTTATGAATAAGTATTTTTTCCTGTAAGAAATTCCCAGAGCACACACATCTATTATGCACAAAACAGACTAAAATTAGAGGTCTGCTTTTCAGTGTTTGATTCCACATGTATTTATTGTAAAGACAATGATCAGCTGCCAGTTAGACAACAGTCAAGTCAACAGTTCTTCATGGGTTTGTTTGCTACAAAAGCTGTTTCTAAAAAGCTGCCATACCTCGGAGCCACCTTCGGAGCCCCAGTATTTCTGTTGATTACTGCCTTTCACTGCATTTAATTGTCTGCATAAGAATAAACACGAGGAAAATGTTGCTTGAGCCAAGTAACACCTACCAGAATTCAACTCATAAAACCTGTGGTTCAGCGTGATGTCAGAATTGCTATTGACCTGGTTCCCCATTTGATGGAAACCATAGGCATAAATCAGCCCACAGGAATGTACGCCGTTCTCACCCACTGCAGCTTTATAAGAACAGGCATATGCAAGGGTCAGCTCTCAGCGGGACTACACGTGGTCTCTAAGCAACCCCTTCAGATAGCCTATTTCAAACCTTTCAGGTTTGGAAGATCAAGAATAAAATCATGAGGCACATACAGAAAAACACCAGAGAGGGCAGCTGTCTTCTTTATAAGTAGGGAGGAGCTAGTTTCACTTCTGAGCTGGATGATACTGCAATAAAGAACCTATTGCTGTTGGGAACATCACAACTGGAGCCATGCCTCTGCTGTAAGGGAAGTTCTGTCTGACCATAGATGTCAGGTCTGTCAGGTCAGACGGTGCCTGTGGCAGCAGTCTGGGCAGTGCATATCCCAGTGCAGGCTGCACCCCTCACATAGCCAATGGGAGCCCCTCTGCCTGCCTTGAAGACATGGATCCCACTCCTCACCTTGCCACAACCATCCCTAGCTGTGTGCTTACCAGCCTGCACTTTGTATCCAACTGATACATGTTGAAATATCATTCAGCCATCGCTAAACTTGACCCAGCAGGTTTGGC
>JAVHNF010007147.1:0-12089 GCA_034783455.1 Micropsitta finschii | reverse complement strand
GCCGCGCGCGCGCCCGCCCTCCCGCGTGTCCCCGGCGGCGGCCCGTTCCCCGGTAACGCGGCCTCGCGCTCTCTCTCTCTCTGTCTCTTGTGCCTCCCCCCATCACAAAACAAAAGTAGTAAAAATTGGAATTATGTACTTCAATCAAATGCTTTAGGTAAATGTTAAAAGTCATTTACATTTCTAACTTGAATATAACATGTCCAGAAAAAACACATCTATGCAGATGTCAGGAATTGCTTTTCCCTCTGAATTCAGTGATAACTCTTGAAGCTGACAATTATTTTACAGCACAAATTTTTTTCAAATTCTCTACTGCTTAAACGAAAAGTATCTGAGCTATTTACAAAAGCACAGCTGTGTATATATATGTATTAAAAGAAGAGTAATTCATAAGGCTACATATAAAAGGAGAATGAATATCAAACCTTTTACTTTGTACAGTGATGGCACTCAGATGCTTATTTCCTATAACAGTACACAGTCATTCAAGATCAGTGGGCAAAGCTGAACATTGTGAAACTCTTGGATTTATTTCTGTCTTTCTAGTAGAGATTTTGGAGTGAAGTGAACTAGAATTTTAGGGTTGATTTAAGGAAATTACACTGGGTTTGAAGAATTCAGTCATTTATCAAAAGTAGAGCCAATGTCACATAAGCACATTTAAAATAATTTACAAGCATACAATATTTACTTAACCTAATCAGTCGAAGAGAGGCATAAATCAATTTAGAGTATGTCCATGCAAGGCACTGCCCAATAGCAATCAAACTGATTTTTAAAGCTATTTCAGTTTAAATCTGTGAAACTTGTATGCTTAGGGAAGTCCTAAGACTACAATTCCGTTTGTTTGCGCTCTAGCAAAAGCTCGACTATTTGAGGCCTAAGTAAATTCTTAGAGAATTTATTCTAAGATTGCATTTCTGTGGAAAAGCAGCACCTGCAATACAAAGGAATAAAACCATTTTAAGAACTTGAAGTAACTACGTACCTTTAAAATATAGGCATACTTTGCTACTTGTTAATAGACTTCTTGTTAATGGTTATTTGAGGTACCAATAAATCTCAAATTTTTGAGATTAAATCCCATCCTTTTAAAAAGTTATTTTGTGTGTTAATGGAATACTGAGCAAAAATAACATTTATTTCAGCAGCTTTTATGGTTTTTTGAAATAGTAATACAAAAGCTCGTCTATGAAGGCACTGATTTAGGGCCATAATACGCTTGGCCTAGATTTGTCAAACAAAGATACTGCACTCAATACAGGGTAAGCAGGAAGAATACTCAGTGTGTGCTGGACTTAAGGCTTTAATCACAACATACATGCAGGACACATACAAGTCAAATGCTTCTGGGAATGGTTTACACTTCCATGTGCATCACTGGTTTTGCGGGCCTGCGTACCTCTAGAAATCCTGAAGAAAAAAACCCTCAACAAGAATTTTCAAGACACCCCACCAAACCAGAAAGGGAAGCTTCATAATGAAATAAAAACATTAATTCTATATATGAGCTTTTTCTTAATTAATACCATGCATCATCATTCCTCCCTGCTTTCTTCTTTGACCATGAAGTCTTCTGTCTTTGTTTTGACAAAGAAAAGGTGGGAAAGTATGCTCATATTTAAAACACTTCCTTTCCAGGATTAGCCATGTTTCTTGATTAATAGCAATGTTAAAAATTATGATCACTTTCTTGATATAAGAAACCAAACTATCTTAATTGGCCTGTATCCAGAACTTAGTTTTCGTTTCCTTACTCCTAGTTCCCACCGGGGAAGAAAGAGCTGAGAAAGAAGCTTTAAGTCATGAGATGAGATGGAAGAGGGAGGATTCCAAATTCATGGGAAAAAAACCTTATGGAACAACTTACTCTAATTAGCATTAAAAAAGACCAAAGTGAATGACACATCATTATAAAAATACTTCCACACTTCTTTCCTCCACTTTTTCTGCTCTTGCTCTGAACTATCACTTACAACAGATCTTGTTTTCAGCTACACCTATTTAAGCAGCACAAGTGAAATTATTTTTATAAAGATCTCCATTTTTAGATTTCACAAGTACATTCAAATTCCTTCCACACAGCCTGAACAGTCAAACCACACATGGTGTTTGTTACAAATGTCAGTATACACAGTGTAGTATATAAGAAGCCAAATCAACACCACACAAGTTCTGAAAAATGTATTTAACTTTCTCTTGGAGTACATTAAAATTAACAGATTTCTGCTTCCATATTTTTTGCTAAATATCAGCCAGCTTAAGAAGAGACTTGCCAGTAAGCACTAAAGAGAACTTATAGGTATAATTCAAATATGCCACTGCACACACATTTTAATGTTATCTGGTGCTGAAAATGCACCAAAAGGAAGCAGCTACGATTTAGTTGTATATAGCGGATATGGAGGAATATGCATATTTTACAAGCATATTACAGACCAAGCACCCCAGTCTTAAAAAAGGTATTGCTTTGTCTGCATAAACGCAGTGTTGAATTCCACACTCTATAGACATATCCTCAAAAAACAACTGTAGAGTGTGCGCACTTGAACTAGCCTAAAATTAAATTACATTTACCTTCTATAATATGTAACTGATAAGAATTCGTGTCAGTTATTCTTAGAGTTAGTGCTAAACCACCATTACATGTCTGCGTTCTTCTCAGTCAAATCTAAATAAAATTATGTCTGCCTTCTCTCTCAAGAGCTGTATCCAATGAATTTTTTACAAATGAGAACAACAGCTACAAGTAATGCCTTTCAAGCCCCAGCAAAACTGAATTATTAAATCTGTCTGCCTATATCCTATTACAGCCTACTTATGAATACTTGATTTTATTTTGTATAATTGACAACAGTTGTCAGGAAAGGAAGGTTTTAACGGCAATCAAATTAAGATCAACTGGTATAAGTGTCACACTGAAGAGCGTGTGTCAAGTGTTGATGAATTAATTGATGGGTCACTGAGAAACAGGGCACATGGAACTGTGGTGTCATAAGCAGCTATATATTGTCTAGTAATTGACCAGCCTTCCTGCTTTAGGTCAAAAGCAGTGAAAGAGATGGGTTACTAGAATATACCCAACAAAAGAAAAATGGACTTTGACTTTGCACACCCAGCACCAGATCACTTACGAACAACTTAATTTTTAAATCATTTATATTACTTAAGTGACTATGTGCATGAAAATTTTAAACTGATGACAAGATGAATAGCAGCACCAAGATAACATATTGGAGTACAGAGTTTCATTTACCACTATAACAAGAAGCTTTCAATTATGATAGCTTCCAAGAATTAAAAAAAAAAAAGACACCTGCAACATCCCAAACATTTAAACTACAATGTAATTACATAGGATGCGATCAAAACTTTTAGTGGTATTTACACAAGACAGATTAAATTAGTCTTCAAGCATTAATTTCTCTGAAGACCATGAAAGAACTGTGTGTACTTGAGATATTTGATCTGAATTAAGAAACCGATGAAGCAATTGATTAATTGGAATTTAAGCCATCAGTCACTGGATCCATCAACAGATTCATTTACATTCTAAACAATCAACTGATGGTCTTATAGGATACCATGTATTAATACACAGTCAATATGATACCCCTAAACTCATCACAGCTCCTTATTGACAAGCACACAGATGCTTTTAATCCAAGCCTGATCACACTGCATCTTTTTTGAATTGCTATATTGATTCAGTACGCTTTAGGAATTTTTACCTCTATTTTTGTTAAAAACATTATGGAATTCTCCTATGTATAGCAAACAGTGTTTCTAATTAAAAACCAAACAAACAAGAAACAAACAAAAAAACCCCTACATTTATTCACACTTACATTCTCTCAAATTTTAACCTATTGATTTATCTTCAGACATACAGAAGAATACTTAATTTTTATCTTTTCAATTTAATAGAATTAGATGCATCACTTTGCTCCATTATTCTTCTGTTATGTACTATTAATTTTTTTGGAGAAACTCAGCAATACAGAAAAACAGATAATGTGAATTATTTGTGTCTTCAAGTTTAATGATTAAATCAAAAACTCTGCCACACAAAATGCTTAAACTAAGAATTTTTTCAATATTCTAAGATCAAAAAAAAAGTGGAGGCCAGAATACCTCTTTAGAACAATGTGAAAATCAGTACTGTACTTGGCAGACGCCAAGTTTACCGTTACATTTTATACCAGAATATTTTTCACTGACACTACTCCCTGTTTGTGCATTTGCTTAGTCTGCTATTCTAGTTGTTTTTAACACTTAGAGCAAGAAAAACCTATGGTGATCTGTCCCATGAATGAACCAAACATATCACCTGACTGAAGTCCAAGAATCTTGAGAATATTTTCAGCCTTGCTTACTCAGTTGTAAACCAATTTTGCTCACTTATTCAGTCATATTTTCTACATACATTAGTATTAGAAGCATGTTGCTCAAAGATCTGGTAGATGATACACCTTCCTTCGAATGAATCAAGGATAAAAGTATTTTCCAGAAGAAGGAACTGTAACACAGTCAGAGAAAAAACCCTACCCTTGTGTAACCTATTACAACAAGCTTATTTCACTAAGATTACAGCTATGATACAAAATATACTGCATGCCTCTATAGGTAGAAGCAATGAAACTGAACCTTCAGCAACTACAGAGGTCTTTCAGCACAAAAGTGGCTCCACTGCAAACCATTTTAAGGCCCCACTAAAACAGGAAAATTGTCTAACACAGATATTATTCCGTAAGTGCTATTCCATGAACACCATCCAATTTGATATCATTATCTGAATCATTCTTCTCGTCCAAGTTCTGCTGGAAATTTCCCATTTCTGTCCCTAACACACAGTGATCATTTGGCCCTCACAGGAAAACATTCCTGTGTGCAATTGTAAAGTTAGTTCTTATTTAAAATGTATTATGAGAATCATTCCAAGTGCAAGCACTTCTTAAAGATTCAGGAGGCTCCTTCTTGCAATGTACCATCAGATATGCAGTAGTTATAACAGAAACTGAATATCAAATTAGGACTTTTTAACCAGCTTTCCTTTTTTATTTATTTTTTTTTACTTAAATTTCGGTACAAAATTCAAGATCAATTCAATACATTTTCTGATCCCAAGACAAAGCACATATTAACATTGATGCCACAAGCAAAGGTTGAAGACATTCACAATATTTTAAGACAATTGACTAAACAGGCTCACTGAGTTGAAAGCTCTGACAGCACAGCAGAACTCACTCTCCTCATCAACATCCCTAACGCATTTATTTCTAAAGTCCAAAAATACAAAAAAATACATATGCATATACACCTCAAAGAGGAGAGCCTGTAGTTACTGTAAAGAACATTTTATCTCCTGGTGAAAGCAGAGCTCACAAACAAACAGAGGAGGTTGAGAAAAACATACGGCCAAATATACCAGCATCCACTGAAAGCACATTCAGTCTTGAAGATTATAGCAGCAGCAAAAGTAATCAACTTGAAGGACATGCCATTAAATTAGGAGGAGCAGGAATCAAAGTCTTAGTATCTCATAAAGCTTAAACACAGAAAAAGTACAAGTCCAGGGAGCTGACAAAACTTGGATTACAATAGGCACGTGAAAAACAAGAGGATAAATCCTTGATTAAAAATTTAGCAGCACATTCTCCTTTACCAAACAGGAGTCAGGGAAGAAGCATCAGACCCATCTGCAAAGATTTACCACTGGTCTTCATTACAGCAAAAAGAAGAGGATTTCTGTTTTTTTCTAATTTCGTTTTAATTGGCAAACAGAGGAAGGCTACACGGACACCTGCAATCAGAACTGTAACTAAAGTAGTTAATTATTTCAGCTAAATTCCACATGTACCAAGAACAATGACAGCAGGGCAACATGTGCCATACCACATGTATGGAGAACCCTATCCCACCCTTAACTCCATACTCCTCACAAGGCAAGCTGCTCCATGTTAGCTTTTCTGCTACTGAAAGGAGAGCTGCTGAATTAAGGTAGTTCAAGTCTACATAGGCTTCCATTCCAACTCCAGCCAGGCACACACCTTAAGCCCCACAAGAAAATCAGAATCTGATGTGCAAGCTATCCTTATAAATACATTAAGATTGATTTGAGGAGCATTTCTAAATTTTTATTGAGACTTTAAAACTACTGCAAGATCAGTCTTCATTAGACCTAATAATCAAAACTTCATAGGTTATGCAGAAATTCCTTTTTCATAATGAAAATGAGGACCACCAGGAGGTATTTTCCAGTTGTTACAAAGCACTCCCAAGTGAATGCTAACAGAGAATAAACAATCTACCAGAATTTTGAAAAAGGTGACACTTTTTCAAAAAACCATAATGCATGGCATCAATCTTACGAACACACACACTACAGGAAACATTATAAACTGCTTCTGTGCAAGGAATTCTTGAACCGAACTTCTGCAAGAGTGATTTGTCTTTAATTTTCAAAGCCTTCAACAACATACTCAAAGTCTATCAGTTCTGAATTTACACTTAGTTTGTTTGCCTGACTTGCCCCGCCTCTGACATCTGCTTTAATGATTTTCACCTTCAGCTTCTCCCCAAAACTGGCAGAACTGTTTGGGAGTTCAAGAGACTGCTAACTCCACCAAGTCACCAAATGCCCTAAAATTCTAGGGAAATGTATTACTACTGGACAGTGGGAACAGACAAATTTACACCTAGCACAATACACAGTCTTCCTGCAGATAAACTTTAACTCTTACTATGTTTTTTTAAATACAAAAAATAAACAAATAGTATTTATTTGTTACTGCTTATTTTGCTAAAATCCAATAAAAACCATGCATTGAACTAGTCACCCTACTATGCATAGAAAATATAAGAAAATAATTAGGGAATGAAATATATGATCATGTTTTCCAATAATATTTTACTGCATAATTTTATATCAGTAATAGAGAGTAATACTATTAGGAGCTTAATGCTTGCTGAGACCTCCTCCTTCCACCACAAAACACTCATACTATATGACTGTACCTTAAACAAGTAGCTGATCACATAGGATCAGTATTACTCAGTGGCTTAAAATAGCTACCAAAACATTTCAAGCCCAAATTAAATCAAATGTTAAGAACTGAATAGGAACTGAAGCATAGAAACAGATTAAAGTACTTTGGACAGATTGTTGGCAGCTACTCATGCCCTAAAGATAAAAGTTTATCTGGCTGTATGTGCAAAACTTAACTCTAGTCGTTTATCATTCTCTATAGCAGTAGATTTTGAAAGCATTTTAAGTTGCCAGACAGGTAGGGATTATAATGCTTGTTTGCTAAACATAACAGAAAATTCCAGAATGTGTGAAAAATGCAAGTCCTTCAACCTTATCATTCTGCAGCAGTTGCTTTCATAAAAAGTGACATCAGTTGTGCAACTGAATTCCAAACTGACATTTTTTCCTCTGGTTTGATTTTCAAGTATCTGAAGTTCCAGAACAGATTGGGGCCCAGACAATTAAGTTGTTCACAGAACACTTCTTCCTAACTGTCCAGAATAAATAGATATTGCTTGCATCACCTTTATTATACTTTTACTTGCAGAGGGAAGGTGCAAAGACTGAGCTAGGCTGTTTTCAGTGGTGTCCAGTGACAGGACCAGAGGCAATGGGCACAGACTGAAACACAGGAGGCTCCTTGAACCTCAGGAAACAAAAAATACTATTTTTTAACTGTGAGGATAAACGAGCACTGGCACAGCTTGCACAAAGAGACTGGGAAATTTCTCTTCTTACAGGTATTCAAAAGTTGTTTGGACATGGTCCTAGGGAACCAAGTCTAGGTGGCCCTGCTTGAGCGGGGATGTTGGACCATATGATGTCTAAAGATCACTTCCAACCTCAACCATTCTGTGTTCCTGAGACACCATCTTAAGTATTCACATAGGTAAGACCAAAACAATGTAATGCAGACCTGAAAAATACCAGATGTAACAATTATGCAATTGGCATTACCTTGCAAAGAATTAAAAGGTCTTGATAGTCAAAGGATTGTGAGAACTTCTCATTTCTCATTTCCCTGTTGTTTCCATTACAATAGGTGTAGTGGTATACTTACAATATTTTAGAATGTCCACACCAGTAAATTACTGTAATACTGGACTTAAAGACATGCAACAACAACAAAAAACAAACAAACAAACAAACAAAAAAAACACCTGAACAAAACAAATGTTTATAATGATGATTTGTGCTCACAGCAGTGGAACTGATCAGTGGGAGTTGCTCTCTCTAGAGCAACTTTATTTGCCAATTACCTTTAGTTGCCAATTTGGTAGTTACAGAAGGCTACAGCAGCTTGTGCATTAAAACGCATTTGTGGAGCTTATTTTACTAGACTTCTACCTTTACAGCTATTAAAAACTTTTACCAGTTTGTTAGAAGAGCAGTATCTTAATGCGGTACTCCGTCTCTTAGCAAAATTACTTTTTTCCAGAAGTAGTGGCTACTATTCTACATCAAATCAAGTGTCTGCCAAAAATTTTAACTCTGTACAACTGACAGATGTACAGGGTTCAAATGCTATGGTCAGGAATGCTGAAGTAGAAGCAATTCCACTTTAGCCTTTGGAAGCTCAGTTTCTAACAGAAAAAGGTGAAGAGAAAAACCAGCTCTACTTTTCGTACCATCACAAAGCATTATCTGTGACAAGGGGGACAAGAGGATCAAGAAGAAGGGCTAAGATTAATCAATTCTTATCCTCCTAAAAGGCTAATAACAAAACCCGTAACAGCATTATGGATCAGCCTGTCACAGGCCTAAATAGGTAGCAGCAATATGTAACACAAGCAATTCTTCATAGTCCTATCATCTATAGAGCATGCCACAAGCCCAAAAGGTAGTTATCCCTTGGCTATTCCAAATGCAGAGGCTTCACCAATAGCTCATGCAGCCCTCTTTCCATGCGCAATGTTATTCTTCCAGGCCATCTTTCTCCCAATAACGATCAACTTGTGGCTAATTTCAACCAGGTAGGGAGGACCAAAGATGTTAAGGATCTGAAGTTATATAAAGACAAGTTTTATAAAGACATACACTAGATTTTCATGAAGGACCAGTCGCAGTTCATATCAGAACACCTTTGTGTGTTAGCACAGAAATACCTGACCTGGACTTGAAGCCAGTCACTCAATCAAGGCACTAACGCAAGGCACAACTAAGACAGAAGACAAGGGTTTTAGCTTAGAGAAGGAAAAGGTTTATCTTTGAAATCTTATTTCTGCTTACAAACATAGTAGCTTTGATAATACTCCCATAACACTGAAGTCATCAACACCTGCTTCAGATGGCAGTTCCTGTGGACAGCTATAAAGTTACACTATGATTTCTGGAATGCCCTGTCTAGCTTTTTGATCTATGATTAAGATGGCATATAGAAAATAAAATGTAGAGAAGCATGCCAAGCTATATAAAGAACCACCTGAAAACTATGTTAAAGGCCACTTAGGATCAGTAAGGGAGATTTCCACTGGTGTAACACAATTTACATAACAGCTTTCCACTAAAGCAGTCAGTTGGTTTTGGCATGATGCCTGCTTATACACAAAATGAAAATAATCTTAAATCATCTATTGCAGGAGGCTCAGCATGAACATTTCCTTTAATCTGGTGGAAGGCTGATAAATGGGACACATCTTCCAAATTGCCTGCCATCTCTGCCATATGTAATAAGCAAAACCAAGATGCAGACTTAACACACACACACACACACACACACACACACACACACACACACACCCCTTCTAAGTATATGCAAGCCAAACGTATTATTCCAAGGTTTTTACTCTTTTTTTTTTTTTTATAATGTTTTTTGGAAGCCAATGAAGATCTTGTGGAAACCTCTGTTATATGAGGAGCCTGACAGCAGCAAATAATTCACATCATAGACACATTTTGCAGGAGGCTCTAACAGCTCATGTCCAAGGTTGAGTGGTTGTTGGCAGGTGAAGGGAATCATAAGGGAAAGGCCCTGCATTTTGCTGCCGATTCATACCAGCAATGTATCATTTGCAGACAAAGCCATTCTTTCCCAGTTGGTTATGAGAGGATTTTTCCTTCCCTGGTTCTCCTCCCTACTGAGGCTCCTCTGTCAGAAACTCCGCCTGATGGAATAGGAGGGAAAGCCTTCTAGTGCCAGTCCTGTCCATGCGTTTTCCCCAGGACAACAGCGTTGATGAGGGAAGCTCTTCTTGCCCTTGCTATAGTCTCCATTCACAAAGTGCACCAATACAAGAAATACTCTATTAAGGACTCCTTTACTGCCCACGTATTCCTTCGGTCTTCACCTTTCACTGGAAAGGCATCGCTACCACCTTGAACCAGGAAAGGACATCATGGCATTCCCACAGAAATCCCCACATTCCTCCCTGGTTCTGATTTTCCCCATGACAATTTTGGTTCACTGTAAGCACAGACATTTGCATGCAGTCCTCTTGCACATTGGTCATCAGAGAGATCAGTGCAGATTTAATTTGCTTTTGCCTGCTCACAGCATATTCTCCCCTATCTATTAGACAGAGTGAAGACAAGCATAAAAACCAGCTCCACAACCACAGATTATTTCTGTAGTGCGAACAGTAAAGGCAAGAAAACCTGGTAACACTGCACACAAATGTTGCTTGGGTCATTGCAGGTATGGGGCCTAAGAAGAGATCCAAAAAGCTACCTCTCCGTGAGGAATAAATGAAGAACATGGCAGAGAAGTATAATTTGCTCCAATTTAGTTAAGATTCTCTTGGCATGCCAACTTGCAACTGCTTTAGGAAGACTTCATTAAATAGCATGCAAGAAAGCCCATTCATCCTTTAGCTTGTACACAGTGAAATCTACTGATGAAAACAGTTTTGCAAATCCTATTCCAAACCCAGGTTAAAAACCATCCACCTCTGAGATGGTTGTAGTCAAATGCTACACATATTTAACTGCTGGTACTGCATAGCACGATCCCTACTAGCCATCAGCAGAGAAGCTGATCCAAATTCATTAGAGGCTGTTACATAGAAAGGGTGCCAAGAAGAGCTGACAAACATGAGGTATTTAGCATCATGTACTGAAAACAGGCTGAAAGATCTTTCGGAGCTTGCCTCTCGTGGCTTCTAGAAAATTGCTTTTTTCCTTTGGATTAAATATAGATACACAGTAAGTAAGAAATGATGGCAGCTCTTCATGTGGCAAGGGAAACTAACAGGGCAATGGAAAAGTTTGCTCAAGTAAAATACTGTGTGTTAAAGTTACTAGATGGCTTTTTTTATCCCCGAATGCTCCTTTTCAGTGCAGTTGTACAGCACCAATGACAGAAGGTGCTCCCTGGTAGGAACTGGTACTTGGATCCCTACTAGACTTAAGGTCTTCTTAAAACCACCGATTTCTGCTTAAAGCCCGGTGGACACTGGAATCATCAGCTAACCACTTCCTGCTATCTGACAGAAAGCAGACAAGGCTGGGAAACCCAGGAATACTATCTTCTCTCTGCTCATCCCTGATATACCCATAAGCTCCCTTACTGAAGCAGCTGCAAATAAAGCCAAGGAAGAACTAAGGGAATGCTTTTCAGCACTCCTGCATGACCAGGGAGAAAAGCTGTTAGCTTGGAGTTACTAAAGCTTTAGCAACCTTAATTTCAGATTTGCCCCATGAGCAGAGCAAGGTGTACTGCTGGAGTGGAGAACATGAAGCTTTACTGACGCAAATCCTGCCACATAAAACCAGTGTCTGAACATGCAACGTTGGTAATAGCGTTAGTCAGGTGAAGCGGCTGCACTATCAGAAGCAGGTATGGCCAAGGAAGTATTAAAGAAACATGAATCATAGAATCACAGAACGGTTTGGGTTGGAAAGGACCTTAACATCATCTGGTTCCAACACCCCTGCCATGGGCAGAGACAACTCCCACTAAACCATGTCACCCAAGGCTCTTCACAGCCTTCTCCAGGCTGAACAGCTCCAACTTTCTCAGCCTGTCTTCATACAGGAGGTGTTCCAGTCCCCTGATCATCCTCGTGGCCCTCCTCTGCACTTGTTCCAACAGTTCCATGTCCTTTTTATGTTGAGGACA
>JAVHNF010007122.1:25043-35391 GCA_034783455.1 Micropsitta finschii | reverse complement strand
CTAGGTGATCTTTAAGGTCCCTTCCAAACCAAACCATTCTATGGTTCTATAATATTCCTCAGTTCTCTCCCCCATCCCATAAGTGAATGGCTGTGTGCTGCTTAGTTGCCAGCTGGCGTTAAACTATGACAGTCCCTTCTGGCACCCAATGTGGGAATTGAGCACACAACCCTGAGTAAGATTCTCATACTCCATCAACTGAGACAGGCGGAGGTTGGTTCTCTGGTTCAGCTGCAGTGCTGGCATCAGGTAGGAGTAGTTGCAGTGCCTGCCACTTTGTCATCAGATCCAGAGACCTCCTTTTCCCCCTGAGGGTAGTGAATAGTGTTGAACAGAGCTCAGTAGGCACGGGCTAGGCCCAAACACGTTACACAGAACTTTTATGCTTATGATTCTTTTCTTCTGATTAGTGGAATACACCAACACTATCAAAAAGGTATTAAGGCAGTTTCGGAGTATATTTCTTGCTTCCTTATCCCAAGATTTTTATTTGTCCATACACATTGCCATGTTATAAAATACTGGTCAAAGAAGAGACACTAGTGAAAAATAACTAACTGATTGTACTACTCCCTTTCAGGATGGGGAGGCAAAGAGTAACATTGCAAGCATGGAACAGAAGCACGGCTGAGCTCTTACACTGAGTGTACAATTTGACCTGGTAATTCCCTTGTGGCCCAATGTTTACTACTAACACTTTATGCAGTTATCAGTTGAGTTGGAAATTCACGTATTAAACCACTGGCTTTCAGGATTTTTATAGCTCCCCACTTGCAGTTAATGCATTTTGTATTAGCCCTCAGTGTGAACAAATCATTAACTCCATATACCAAGGGATAAACTCCAACTTAAATTAATAGCAAACAGTATCTGGAGGCTTGGATATATGCACTGAGATGTCTGTTCTATTGCTTTTCCCCCACAAAACTGAATTTTCATCATATTTCTACCTAGACTTGAAACACTGCTTTTATTTCTAAAAATGTGATTTGAAGCAAAAAGATGAGAAAGTAGAGCTCTCAAACACACCAAAGGCTTGATTCATTAGGATAGTCAAGACAGAAAATTATTACACATAAGCTTTTGATAAATGTCCAGAAAGTGAATTGCATTGTTTTATGAGTACAACTTCGTCCTGTTACAAGTTTTGCCATAATATAAATACCAAGTTGTGCAAGACAATCTACATGTCATGGATATGCATCTAGTCAGAGCCATAAGGGCTACACAGCTATATGGAGCCATTGCCCAACAATACAAAATTGGAGGTTTCTCATATTAACCAGAACTGCTATCTAATAGATGCCTGAATAGCTCTAATTCAGTCCAGGAAAGGGAGTTTCTGATCTGAAGTGTACTGAGGGTGGAGTTGGAAAAACAGATATGAAGCTGCATTTTATGACCAGAAATAGGGGTCTTAAAATAATGATTCAGAGTTTGGCAGTAACAATACATTGTATTATGTAGTTTTAAAGATCTTGAACAGGAAATTATTTTTTTAAGGACAATTTGAGTTTTGGCCACATCAGGAATTGTACTTTTTAAAGAGATGGTACTAATTGGAAAACAGTTTTTTGAATACACAGGGAAAGCAAATTGTCAACTATGTTTTTATGATTTGCTGTGATTTCACTGCAGAAAACAAATTATTAATTCTTTCTTTTTCCTGCTTTTATAAAGGCTGAAATGGCAGAAAGTTCTACTCAGGAAAATGTCGAAGCAAGGAAGACGGTGTTTGAAAACCAGACAGCCTTTTACAATTGTGTATAATGACAACAATTTTGGCTTTGCTCTCAAGAAGAAAGCTAGAAGCTGTCTTAGCATTCTGGAAATAGAAACACCCAAAGTGGAAAATTCCCAGGGCTTTTCATTGCACAGGACTGAGAGGAAAAAATGCAGAATTTTCCTGCTCAGAAATCTCTTCATAGTCAGGGTAAAATCTTGAAGTCTGGGCAGGGCAACACAGGCTAATTTCATGCCCTGTTGGTGGCTTTGAAACAAGGGGTCTAGTGTAATAAGTAGGAAAGTGGTCATGTTTTTTAACCTTGATTGTAAATGACATAAGAACAGGTACTGGAATCTTAAAACTATGGCTTTGTTAAGAGCTATCTGGTAAAGCACCATGTTTTACAGCTCAACACTGTGTGACATACATCAAGACTTTTTACAGTACGGTAGCATCTGCAACAATCTTAAACATAATTCAATTGGCTCACAGTCCAGGTCAGCTGAAGGAATTAAATTACTGTTTAGCAGTACTTACACTGAACAGCGCTTTATGAAGCTCTTTCTTCCAGGAAGAATTCTACATTTATCCTTTCAAGCTATACTGTAATAGCTTGGGATGTTGATGTTCAGTACACTCCACAAGAACAAGCTGATAGGAAATTAAAACTTGATTAAACTGGGTAGAAAATGTAGCTTAAAGTTGAATGTGTTGCAATATGTTACTACAGTGATCCCATTCTTCTGTTTATCCTTTTTTTCCAGCTGTCACGAAGCCAAGATAAGAAACAGAAAACATTTATCTTTTTTTTAATAAAAATCTTTTAATTAATCTACTAGCTTCAGATGATCACTGACTGCTGACTTTCCTGTGAGTTAGGAGGAAGCTTGGGAAAGTAAACTGCTTTTGTTTCAGGTCTGGAACATAGTTGACCCTAGCTACTCTTTTCTGCGTAAATAACCTACACTAGGAAATATTGGTAGACTACAAAGAGAGGGCAGTTGCATGTGCAAAATGCTGGTTTTCTTTCCTGTAACCTCATTTTACTGATAATGGTGGAAACCAAGAACCAAATAGCAAAAACATATTACTTGGAAAACATCCAACAAAAATTGCTAGTGCAGACCTTTTCAGTATTACATGTTTGCCATTTATGACTGCAGAAAATATACACATAATGCATTGCTAAGTGGTAAAAGGTCTTATGCCCATGCTTCTCAGCTTAGAATACTCATAGTGATTTGTTGTATTATCAGCTAGACAATCTAATAAACATTTCTATCTAGATTCTGCTTTTATATGCTCCAACAGAAATATGAACTAATTCAATAGATTTAGGGCTGCCAAAGGAGTACAGGAGAATCTAGTCTCCCAATGGTAATTAATACTTAAAATTAGAACCTAGTGTCAACATACATTACATAGAATTAAAATATGATATTGAAGTTCATCTCTTTTTTATGGATATTTAGGTCCTAATGTTTTAAAGTATGAAAAATGCCCATATAATTTAACTGGATCAAGAAAAAAAATCCCCCAAAACAGAAACAAAACCTAAAGCAGAACACATCAACCCTACAGGTGAAAAAACCTCACCCTGACACAATGAGGAAAGTAAAAGCAAACTGCATTAAAATCATAAATTTTTATCTCTCAAAAAGGAAGAACATTATCCACATCATCCATTCTTAATGATCAGACTGTTATTTCACTGATGTGTGGGTAATGTTTTTAAATACCGTATCATTGTACTATGTTTTACTTATGGCCATGGATAGGACTGGTCAATAAAATGTTAATTACTTTGGGCTTTTTTACATAAAAAAACATCCACAGGAAATTCCTATAGGACTTTGCCACTCCTGTGACTTACAAGAAATGCAGTCTTATTGATAGCAATATGAAGACATTTTTGGGAAGCAAGAAGAACGTAAAGAAACCCTTAGGTCGAAATTTTTACTGTTTTCAGCACACTGTTAGGTTTTTTATGTTTGTTGATAGCAGTTCACTTTAACCTCTCTCTAAATTCTTTAATGAGAAATAGTAAGGAAAAGAGCTTATAAAATCCATCATACAGACCAAAAAGCCTGTTTATCTTTACTCTCCAGAGCACTCTGGACTTTTTTTTTCTCTGAAAGTGTTTCAGAAGCTTTAATTGCAGCACCTCCATGGCAATTATTTCAACTACTAATCCAGCTGATAATTTGGAACTTAACTTTTCCTCTACCATATCATGTGAGAGCTCAGTGAAGATTTTTTCCAGGATTTGTGGAGAACACTTAGTTCTCAGACTAGAATAGCACTACTTCCGAAGTTACCAATTACAACTTATATTTTATTCCTATTTCATTGTAATTTCATATTTTGTACTGCAGACTGTGGGTTGCACATTCTGAAAAGACTAAATTCTCCTCAGACAGTTGCTCGCAGATTCTCACAATTTCATTTCTTACCTCTAATGGCTGTTCCCATGCTACATAATGTGTCATCTCTTGTACTTCTATGAGAAATGTATTTATGCTTGAATTTCTAAACAAAAATTCCTGTCACTTTTTTCCTGCTTTCACTGTTTCTGAGGAGAGGGGGAAACAGACAGAAAGCATGTCCACTTAGTTCTTTCTTGCTCATGCTGTTATTGTTTTACTTACACTTTTTGTCTAAATGTGAGCAATTTTAATATAAGCTAAGCATTTTAGGCTCTTTTTATAGTCAGTTAAAAGAAACAGCTACTGCTGGAGCAGAATTTGCATCATCTCTCTCAGACAACTAATTTAGCTGAACCATTTCGAGATGTGCAATTTCTCCCCCTTGACTGTAACAGTAGCATAGGTTGATTAGCTTAGACGTAGGTGTATAAAAGTTCAGTTAGGTAAGACTAAAACAGCACAGACTGCACAGTTAAGGGCTCTATTTTCTGTAGTACACTTTGGTGCAATCTTGCTCAGATATATATTTAATATAAATTATTACATCTGGAAGAAAAGAAAAATTAAGGCAGATTATTAAATTAAGTAGTACACAAACGTTCTGAGTGGGTCAGTCGTGATACCCATAGTTGCAACACGATAAACCTCAAAAAAAGGGAGGAAAAAGTGCAAATCAGACTGCCATAGAATACACAGCTATAAAAATGTGCCTGTTTGTCAAAATAATAAAAGTTTGAAACAGAACTGATCAAATACATAAAGATTTTTGCTAAGTGCTGAAACAGTTGGAAAAGTATTTTTTCCTCCCAAGTCCTGCTTTTAACTTCCTTTGATACAAGGTGGCACAAAGTCAAGAAAAAACTTGAAACAAGTTTCACATTAATATTTGAAAAAGGGCACCCAACGTGTTTGATGTGGCGCCCTTCATGCAAATCATGTAGTGTGAGTGAAATCCCAGTAGGAAATATGATTCTTTCTTCTTAGCACTCTCTTTTTTTCTGGTTGATAATAATGAACTTTTCACACTCCCATTGCAACCCCCCTGAGCTATACAGAAATGAAGTTATTACTCACTAGGTGCTGCTCATTTGGGTAGGATTTTTTGTTGTTTTTTTATTGATTTTCTTTTTTTCTTTTTTTCTTTTTTTTTTTTTTTTTCTTGTCAAAATTACAATCTCAGTTCAGCACATATTTTGTACTTATTTTTTCACAGGCTTCTGAATGATAAAACCCAGATGCTTCATCAAAACTACAAAATACCTGCTCTCTCCTAGGATTGTTAAATGTGGGGATGTGAATGCGTGAACAAAAATGTCATTAGGATATAACAACAGGCATTGATTTGAGTGGGGGAGTGTCTAAGTATATCTGAGAATATAGAATAGAGTGGTAATGTAATGGTAATATTGAGAGGGGTTAATTTTTAGTTAATTATGCTAATAATAGTAAGTTACATTTTCCAGAATTCTCAAGACATTACCATTTAAAGTATGGAGGTCAAACTAATTACAATCCATCTAAAACCCACAGTGTGGGCAGCAGCATTGATCACATTCCCTCGTTTTATTCTTGTGCATACTTCATTCCTATGTATAGCAACCAGTGTATCTCCCACATTACACCACCCACACACTTACTAACACTTTCTGAAGGTACAGGAACCTTTCCCTACAATTAATTTCCAGATTATATTTTGAAAAATGTCATAGATTGAGTCTGGAAGCTGTTGAAAGCAGACCTAAAAAAAGGGAAGCTCCTCCAATAGACCCTAAGGTAAAAGAAGCCCTCAGGAACCCCACAATGCAAGCTTCACATTGAAGAACAAATCTGAGCAGGAAAAAAAAAACCCCCAAAACGACAAATATTCAATGATAATACTTTTATTAAAGGTATAATTACTGTATGATGAGATACTGGCATTCAGTACAAACTTTTAAGATTATCTAAAAGATAGATGCATTCTGAAGAAAGATTAAGTTGGGTTTGTTTGGCTTTTTAAAAACTTTCTGGCAGAAGACGTTTTGTATGCCTTTGTAGCTGAGTCTGCATGATCACAGGTCTTGATCCTTGTCGTGATTTAAGCCCAGCTGGGAACCCAGAACCACACAGTTGCTTGCTCACTCCCTCCCAGTTCCTCCCCCTGCTCCCAGAGGGATGGGAAGGAGAATCAAAAGAATGTAACTCCCATGGGTTGAGATAAGAACAGTCCAGTAACTAAGGTATAACGCAAATCACTACTGCTACCACCAATAATAATAATGATAAGGGAAATAACAAGGGAACAGAATGCAACCGTTCACCACTCTCCAACTGATACCCAGCCAGACCCAAGCAGTGATCTAACCCTTCCAGGTAACTGCCTCCACTTTATATACTGGGCATGACGTGCTGTGGTATGGAATAGCCCTTTGGCTAGTTTGGGTCGGGTGTCCTGTCTCTTCTTCCTCCCAGCTTCATCTCGTTCCTGGCAGAGCATGAGACTCAGAAAGTCCTTGGGCAGAGAAAACATTGCTGAGCAGCAACTAAAAACATCGGTGTTATCAGCGCTGTTCCCAGGCTGAAATCAAAACCACAGCACTGCACCAGCTACTAAGAGAAAAATGACTGCTACTGCTGAACTCAGGACAATGGTGATTTTTAATTTTGGCAAACCTGCTTTCAGGCCAGTTAATACTCAGTCTGTACTGCTCTCTCTATCCTAGGTTCAGGACTTTGCATTTGCTGCAAGACATCACAGTTTATCAATGTCAACCCTTTTTTCCTACTTTGGAACTTCATTTCTTCATGTGGTAAGAGGACCCTTTTGCCTCTTCAGTCTGGAAATGAAAGTATTATGAGATTGCACCAGTTGACAGACTCCCAAATGAAATTGTGCAAGCTTTGTAAAATACCAGCTGATTGTCTCAGAAAAAACAGTGAATGTGTTTTTCCAGCCTGCTAAACACATGGATGAGGTTACCTCAAAATAAATGTTTTCATTAGTTAACCAATAGAGAGATACCCTTTTAGTGTGGCCTATGCACTATGTTTGGCTCCTGCTTTGAACCTCCTTCATCCACACTTTTGCAGGTCTTTAGCTGCAAAGTAAAGCCGCCAGGAAAGAAAAGTTGATCATAGCACCTAATAAAAAAAGCATAAACACACAGAAAGAAGAAAGAAAAGAAGCTTCAGAATTCCATTGCAATCTTTTGTACGTAGAATTTGATACAAATTTTATAACTGATGCTGACAAATTTAATTGCACTCCACATCACAAATCCTACTCTTGTCAGGCATTTGATCACAGCCAAGATACATGTACTCCTATTTCAGTAGGAGAAAGCTATAGGTTCTTTGGATGCAAACTGGTAGGTCTGCCTTGGAGAGGAATATGTGAGCACAAGCTTTGTATGCCATGTCTCCACTTGATGTGTTACTTGTAACAAGGAACAAGAACTTCTCCCAGGTACTACAATAAAGGCATGATCCACACTTTACTCAAGTCAACGTGTTTTGCTCTGTAGCCTTAAGGGAACAAACATGTTGCAATAGAACGTGCTAAGATAGCATTAGAAAATACTAGACATAGATATTTGTGCACTGAGAATCATTAATAAATATAGTAAGAAACCCTTCTTATTTTCCATATTGTTTATCCTTATTATTCTTATTGTTGTTGTTGTAGTTGTTTATTTGCAACTAATTCTTACAGAGTTATGATTGAAGTTTCTTTGTTGGTTGTCTTGTATTTCAGCCAAAGTCAAACCTGTAAGCAGGATGGGCCCTGAAATACAAACATGTGGGTCACTGCATGTATGATAGAAATTCATGCTGGAAAGGATTATACAAAACATTTCCACAGTGCTTTAAAAAAAAAAAGAAAATATACAAGTAAAAGGTCTACATACAAAAGCAGACAATTATGTTAACGTAGGTTGAATTCAATAAAAGGCATTTTCTTTGTTGAAGCGTCATATAATGTCACTCAAAATTTGCTGCTATTCTCATTCCTTAAATAAGTAATGCTGTATATTAGCTTCTTCTCATCAGTGTAACTCTAGTCACGCCTTTTTCCAAAATACTGAACTTAATACAAGCTTAGTAAATGTGTATTTTTTAAAGCCCACAATTTAGCTTTTACTCAGGCATGAGTAAAAGTTCTGATTGAAAGCAGAAGAATAGGACCAGGTTTTGAACAGATGTTGGCAATTTTTTGTTTTAATGGTAGCAAATGATTCTGAAGTTCAAATGGAATGAATAAAAGCACTAATTCTGGGGCAAAATAACACGACTTAGAAACTAGCACAAAAAAATAGACAAACATTTTTACAGCCTCTTTAAACTTTTCTTTCGTTCAAGAATGATGAGGAATGGGAAAGAGGTGAAGGGAAGGAAGAAGAAGGGCAGAGAGTCTAGGAGATCTG
This sequence comes from Micropsitta finschii, assembly GCA_034783455.1. Taxonomy (NCBI): domain Eukaryota; kingdom Metazoa; phylum Chordata; class Aves; order Psittaciformes; family Psittacidae; genus Micropsitta; species Micropsitta finschii. The sequence continues at coordinate 26,836 of JAVHNF010007122.1, read as the reverse complement.
GTAGTTAGTCTTTAAATAGTCTGAATTTTAAAGTACTTAGAACTGAGTTACTGCTTCTTTAAAAATCAAGGCCTTCTTTTACCTACTTTCATTTGGATTAGAGAAGATTTACTCAGACAAAATATTCCCTTGATGCATTAAATTGAAGACTATTTCAACCACCCAAACTCCAGGGAAAGGTAAGAAACACAGATCCAAGATGCTTCAGGCATAGCACTTGCAAAAAATTATCTTTTAATTAAGTTTGAAACTGCAATCAGAATCTGGGAGAGCTGGACTGGAAGACAACTGAGAGCTACTTATAATTTCCTGATCTTTTGAACTACATTAAGCTGGCCCAGCAAATCACAAATTTCTGTCACTTTTGTCCTGACTTTTAGAGACATCAGATGAAATCTGCAAATCCTTGTTCAGAAGGAAAAATAATATGGAGACTTTCCTTAGAATTGTAATCTTTCAGAAACAAGTATTCCATTCAGCACAGAAAATGAGAGAGCAACCACAGTGAAAGGACTAAAAGGACTCTTGACTGAAGTTTCTAAAGTTCATGATCAAGGAACGCCAACTGTCTCGCTTTTTGTTTTGAGCACCCTCCACAGAATGATGCAACATTTTCAAACGCAAGCGCATATTTGACGTGCCATCCAGCAGATAATATGCTGTGCTCACACACAAATCACTGACATTGACTCAGACATCTAAACATGTCAACAGGCTGAGCACAGAGAGCTCCTAATCCGGGCTGAAGAGGTGTGTGTCTAAAGCCCTTTCTCTGCCTCATAGACATACATATTGTCTGTGCAGCTCTGAAACATGTCCTCTGTAGAGCTTGAAAGTACTTCAGGCACACAGGCAACTACCATTAATTTTGGTAGAAGCAAAGAACTTTGGGTAGGAGAAAAAGGTAAAATGGATAGAAGAAGAGGCAATATTATCTTCCATATTATCTTCCATCATATATGACTCACTCTCCACAAATGAGATGCATTTTTTAGGGTGACGTTTAGCTACAGAATAATAAGCATAAATAGATATTCTGCAGCCAGAGAATTAAATTAGTGTATTCTGCTTTGGTTTTTTTTCTGTACTATAGAAAATTTGGTTGTTAATTTCTTTGGTTATTTTCTGTACTACAAATTTCTTTCTGTATTTTTGGGTTGGATTTCTTTTTGGGCAGTTTGAGCAAGACCATCCCCCTGATTCATAGAATTGTTTAGGTTGGAGAGGACCTTTTGTGATCATGCTCATGATCTTCTTGAACTGAACTGTTCAATCAGGCCTCTGGGTTTACATGCACAGAACTGTGCTGTACGCCATTATTTCGTAGAATCACAGAATGGTATGGCATGGGAAGGACCTTAAAGATTATCTAGTTCTAAATCTCTGCTAAGGGCAGGGACATCTTCCACTACATGAGGTTGCTCAAAGCCACATCCAGCCTGGCCTTGAACACTGCCAGGGATGAGGCAGCCACAGCTTCTCTGGGCAACTTGTGCCAGTTTCTCACCATCCTCTTCTCACCATCCTCACAGGGAAGAATTCACCTGGTTTTGACATTTAATAGAATTAAATAATCTTTCCCAAGCAGACCTGAAATCAAAAGCAATAAAAATAATGAAACACAAAAACCTTGAGAAGTTTCTGGCCTCTTGCTTACCAAGTGTTTCAGCTAATATTCATACATGCATTCCACTGTAGTTTTGTTCTGATGATTGGTCTGTCATGTTTTAAAGTATATATTATCAGAATTTGTAGGTACTATTAGTTCTCTAACTTGCTGCCTCTTGAAAGCA
>JAVHNF010007088.1:2125-14031 GCA_034783455.1 Micropsitta finschii | reverse complement strand
CCCTGGCTGTGGTAAGCACAGGAGAACAGGACAGGGGCTGGAGGTGGATGGGTGACAGTGCCTCGTGGCCGGCGCCGTGCGGCCGGTGGTTCTGTATTCCTCCGCCGGGCTACGCGCGGACGGGCGAGGTGTCGCGGCACCCCCGGGGCCCTGTGGGCGCCCCGCTGCGGGTGGTTGGGGGCAGCGGCTGCGCTGCCCGAGGAACCAGGTGCATTCTGCGGAGGAGCTGGGGAGGGCAGGCGCCCCACTCGCCCCCACCCTAAATTTTGGGGAGTGCCTGGTGCTGCCGGCGAGATAGGCTGGAGCCCGCGACACCGCCCTGAGACGCTGGCAGCCCCGGGGGCTCCCCCGCCGTTTCGGCTTCAGCGGCCGTTTCGCCTTTTGTCCTTGCTCTTCCCTGCGTCCACATCCTGGGGGACGGGGACACAGCCCTCTCTCTGTTCCGGCCCCTCGGCAAGCCCCGGCAGCGCCTCTGGGACGCTGCTCGTTAGCGGTGGGGCTGGGAGCCCCCTTTGGGTAGCCGGCCAGCGTGCTCGGCATCGCAGGTGTGGGCTGAAGAAGCGGCTGTCTGTAGGTAGGTTGTAGCAGTGGCCGTGAGTCACTGGAGCCTTGAGCTGCCGTTCTTGTAAATGGAAAGTTGTCTGTGTGGCATAGGTGCCTGTGTTCGTTAGCTTTGAGAGTGATTTGGTACTTTGTTTTTACTTTATGTTTTATTTTTACAAAAGCAGCGTTTTGCTGCGTCAGATAGATTCTATCGGAGCGCCAGAAGCACCGGCTCTGTGGGTTTCTGATAATCGAGTTCTGTAAGTTCCCGCATGTGTCCGTGGCTTTGTAGAGATGCAAACCACTCGAGATTTGCAGACACGTAGGATGGGACGAGGATGGATAATAATTTAGCTTAGTTTGATTTGGCTTGTTTGGGGTTTTCTTTTTTAGTAAAAATTAAATAAGTGTAGACAATTTTATAGAAATCTCCAAAATGCTTCTCCCTGAGCATGTCTATGGAATTAAAGTTTCTTGTTTGTTTGGTTGGTTGGTTTTGGTTTTTTTTTTCCCTGTTCTAAATGGAAAAAAAAGTAAAAGGTAACTAATTTAAGAGTGTCTTAGTCCTGTCTATCATTTCTCGCTAAAGTATATAGTAAAATCTTTTTCCTCCATGTGTACTTTTTTTAAACATACTGGACATACTGGAGCATTTTGGGGGGAAGAAAATTAAGGCTTAGAGCCTCAGGTGGTTACTTATGGTTGTGCTTAGTGTTTTGGTCTGTCTTCTGTGGTTTTTTTTGTTTTGTTTTTTTTGGGGGGGGTTGTTGTTTGTTGTTTTTTGTTTGTTTGTTTTTTGTTTTTTGTGGTTTTTTTTTAGTGTTAACTGTGGTGCATATTTCCAGGGTTTGTATTCACCGTGTCTGCTTTATAATCTACTTACTCGTTTCAAATATTTATTTTAAGTAATACTCCATCTCCCAAACTTCTGAAGAACTTTCTAGAAAATTATAATTAGGTCTTTGCTATAGAAGCTATTACAGTTTTTATTAAAGTGTTACTTTGAGTCCAAGTACCATTTTGAGGTACCAGTTACTACTTCCTGACTTGGTTTTAAGTTATCATATGTTTATGCTTATCAGTTATGAATGCCTGAAATGTAGTGACAAAGCTAAGGTTAAAATAGGAGTTTTCCAGTGATTTTTAATCCTACCCATTAATTCAGACTCTGTATTGGTTTTGATAACATCCTTTGTGAGAGAACATAGCACATATTTACAGTTTTTCTGTCTTCAATGTATTAAAAATGTGCATACTATAAAAATGAAAAGGATTTATATTTTTCAGCTTATTATTTCCTTTTGTTTCCAGACCTTTTTTCAGTGTTTCTTCTGACTGTGGCCTTTTCTGAGCCTTACATATTTACCTCTTCTGCGTATGTGGAAAAATGTTAAAAAGGCTGAAGAACTGAAGTCAAGTCTTTTCTTAATGTGTAAGTTTGGTTTCTTCTTTGATAATGTACATTTAAAGATCCCTATGATTTTTTTGTTTTTGCTAGTTGGTTGTTTCTAGTAACTTTTAATTTATTGTGCTGCAGGTGCTTGTCAATAGTTGCAAGCTACCCAATAATAAAAGATATAAATTGTAATTCGCGTGCTTAATTAGTTAAAGGAGATCTCTAATCAGATTTGAATATACCCAACTGAGACTCTTTGCCAAACATAAATATTTTAGTGAAAGGTTGTCCAGTTGGACCACATTGGCCTCATGTTAAAAGTCTGAGGCTTGTTCACTCTAACACTTGATCCATTTCTGGTTTTTATAGTGTTAACTGCATACATATTTTAGGTTTCAGTATTTAACATTATGACATTTTAACCTGAACGATAGGCAGCTGCCATCAATTCTATGATTCTGTGATGTTTTGCATCATGCAACCTGTAATATTTATGCGTTGCATTTGTATTAAAGAAGATCTTAAAGCAAACAAGTTCTAGTTACTTATTATTTTATGTGGGGATTCAGCTTGCTCCTGTTCAAATAAAGGATTTACTATTGACAAGAGAAAGTATTACAATATAGTACTCTTGGTGAAAATGGAATGTAACAGAGTTGTACCCTTCTGAAGTGTTTTATTTTGGAAGGATTCCCAAGGAGTGAGTGTGTGCGTATATGTGTCTGTGGTTTGTGGTGGTGTTTGTTTGTTCGTTTGCTTAGTTTTCTGGGGCCAGGGTTGAATGTCAGATGTCTTGTATGTCTCATAGCTGGAGCACACAGTTCATAGAATCGTCATAGAATCATAGAATACTAGATTGGAAAGGACCTTAGGAATCATGCGGTCCAGCCTTTCTTGGCAAAGCATGATACAAACTAGATGGCCCAGCACCCTGTCCAGCTGAATCCAGTGCTGGGGTGTCCACCATTTCGCTGGAGGAGTTAACTGAATTGATTTGATATTGGAGTCTCTATAAAATGTCAGTCTGTTTTGACTTGTGCAGAAATGCCAATATATTTTCCAAAGGAATGCAATAAAGCATAAAAAGAAGGTGCTTTTCTTGCTATGTGACACGTGAACAAGGCCTTTTCAGTCTCCATTTTCTTTGTCAGGTATTTACATGTCTAGTGTTAGATACTTCCTTCTCACAGGACTGTGTGAAAATATTTGGAAGACCTTAGCTGTGATGCTTATTGATGGCCTGGAGCTCTAGAAGCAGCTCTTGCATGTTATCACAATGAGGGAGAGGATGTGAGCATTTTTTCAGTTTGAATGTGAATAGGATGATCTAATGAGTTCCAAGTCTGCGTTGCTTCAGGGTGGGCAGGAGAATAGTGGACATGGAGGTGCTGATCAGATTTCAGCTAATACTTTACTAATTTGCTAGTAAAGCCGAAAGTGACACTGATTTCTACTATGGAAAAACTTTTTAGTATAAAGTGTTACATAGTAGTGTAGAAAGAGTTCTTCCTTTTCAGTGCCACTTTTCAAAATCCAAGTTATTTTCACTGCTGTTCCATTTCTGTCTATTTTATGTTGACATGTGAGAGTGTTGTTTTAGCATAGACTTGAGCTGCTATAAATTATTAGTGTAGCGTGTTACGGAAACACTGACATTAAGTCTGTAGCAAGACAATAACACTGACCATACTTACTTGAGCCTCTTAATCCGTAGAGGAGTACTGTTGTCAGCCACGCACTTGTTCTGAAAAGATTAACTTATACCCAGGAACATATGGTGAGAAACCAGAGTTAACTTGTGTCTGATTACCACCTCAGACTTGTGTAATACTAAAGGTAGGCATGTGAAAAAGTCATTGTAGAGGAGTGTGGTGGGTTTTCTTGTGTTGATAATGTCGCATTAGTGAAGTAGATATTTTGTCAGATTTTTTTCTTTTCTTTTTAAGCACAATAAAATAGCAAACATGAGTAATAAAAATATCAAGTCCTGCTGAATTTGGCTTGTTTTTAGTGTTTCATCTAGGTTCAGTTAGTTATCCATGTCACAGAGGAGGTACAGGATTTGTATTTGCTTCAGATCCTGAATAAGTAATAAATGCTAGCTTAATTTTTAAAAAGCAACTCTTGTGATTTCTTAAGCTTGCAGGCTGCCCTGGTGTGGGAGAAACCCCAAATCTGATAACCTACAATTTCAATGTTTTAATCTTTCAGTAGATGTTGTTCTTCAAAGCTTGTTTTTTCAAGATTTATGTATATTTTGTGGACACCTCTCCAAGCAACAAACCAATAAACAACCCCTCTCCAAACACAAACAAAGGTTACAGTGTAATGTCTCTTTTTTGCCACATCCTTTTTTATCTCAAATGCTATTATAAAAATCAACAACTTCCAAGATTGGCACGTATTTGCTAATGAATTATAACGGGTGTTCTAATTGCATTAGTTTTAAAAGTAATACTTTGTTTTCTAATTTCAGGAGAATGAAATGGGGAAGTTCTAGAACCTTGAGAATAACTCGGCACAGTAGTCTTTTTTGCTGCAGGAACAAAGTCTAATCTCAAGAAATCATTTAAAGAAAAGGAAAACCTAAAATCATGCCATCTGAAAAGGAACAGGTTTTTTGTGATAAAAAGCAAATTATTTTGTTAAAACCTAATGCTGCGAAGAATTTTTCTAAAGATACTACTTTGGGAAAAATAGACCCTTTTAAAAAAAAGGATCATTTGGTGAATGATCCTTTAAGTATGGTAACTCAACCAGCAATTTTAGATGTCAGTGTTGCTTATGAACTAAAGAATGTGAAAATTGATTTACCCAAGGTGAACATTCCAAATGAAGTATTACTGAAACATGAAATTGATAGATTCAGAAGACTCTTTCAGTGTAAGCAGCAAACTGCAAGAAAGTCCCTAAGTCTAGAGAAAATAAACGGAAGCAATCCCAATTGTTCAGAGGGAAACCACTTGCAAAATAAACCAGAAGTGCCATTTGAAGAAGGATTGAAAACAGCAGCAAAAATACTGAATTTCAGTTGTACGAAGTGCAAGGATAACATCAGATACAGCCCAAATGATCTGCAGAAACATTTTCAGCTGTTACACTATGGCGAGTTGCCTTTGTATCCTTGTGAGATGTGTAGCTTCTCAGCCAATGACTTCCAGTCATTTAAACAGCATAGGCGCACCCATCGTAGCACTTTAGTAAAATGTGAGCTCTGTAATGATGAGCATATGTACACTTTGTTGGATTTGACAAAACACTTCACATCAAAGCATTGTGCAAATGGTCACTTTCAATGTGAAAAATGTGGGTTTTCTACCCGGGATGTGGGCACATTTGTTCAGCACATTCATAGACATAATGAGATTCCATATAAATGTGGAGAATGTCATCATGTAAGCTTTACAAAAGAGGAGTTCCAGGAACATCATCTTGTTCATACCAGAATGTTTCCTTTTGGTTGTCAGTATTGCAGTTACAGGACACCTCGGAAAGATTATCTTTTAAAACACATCATAGCCATGCACAGAGACCACTTATATGCAAAAGAAAAACTGGAAAAGGAGAAATGTGAAAAAAGAATAGTGAAGACTCCAGAAGGACTGAAGCTTGTGTTAAGAAGGTATAAAATGGGAGCATCAAAAAAACCACTCTGGAGACGGAAAAAAATAAACAGTGAAAGTGACAAGATTGGAGAAAACAATGCACAAGTGCTAACAAGTGTGAATAAAATTCAAACAAAAGATGAGGAGCTGAACCAGTGTATGAGAAGTATGGAAACAAATGAACAAAAAGATCAAATAATGTATACAGGAAAGCATAATTTCACGGCTGGAATGCTCTCTGCTACTACTGCACAATACAATAAAGCAGATGATGGAACAAGTTACGGCCTGGGATTATTGAAAAATGCTATTCATGGGCCAACAGTATTGATGGTAAAAAACAATAAAATATCTGTTCCAGCAAATTACAGTGCTAAATTTATGGGATTTAAAATGGTAGATGGAAAACAACATATTGTTATAAAGTTGTTACCTACGAGTAAGCAAAATGTACATTTGTTAGATCAGAAGGCTGATCCTGTTAAAGATGGGTCTACAACTCCTTTGCTACAGACTACCGATCCCTGTGACTTGTCTTCAGGTGCTGTATCACATGTAACTGATCAGTCAACCTTAAAGAACAGTTCTCTTCACCCAGTAACCTGCCCTCCATTTCCTTGTTCTGCTTCTCATTCAGGAAAAACGAAAGTGGGAAAACAAAGTAACTCCTTATTGTATGATGGGAATGTTTCTCAAGCTGTAGCACCTTCTAATGTAGCTGTAGGAAAATGTATGAATTATTTGCCAGTGAAGCTGTGCTCAACTGTACCTCCATGTGATGAGGTGACAAAACTTGGAACTCAAAGTAGTATCTCGTGGGGAAGCTATAGTCCTCCAAATCACCCTCAGGTATTGCCACCCACTATTACAAATATGCTTCACTATGACCCTATGAAAATGCCCTTCTTTCCTAAACTGAAAATACAAAATGGTGGCCTGAATAATAGCAATGGAACTAGCAATCTCTATTATTCAAATTCAGTGGATTCTTCTAATGAAAGATTGCTGTCTTTTCACAACTATTCCAAAATGGACACTTCAGATGATCCATATAGCATTTGGATGTCAGCAGAAGACGGGTGCAAAGAATTTATATATAGCAAAACGCTTCCTTTTCAGAAGAGTAGAAGTAAATCTGCAACTTCAGAGTCAATGAAAGGCTTAAAACCAGAGAAAGCTGTATCAATCCAATCAAATATTAATAAGATTTATGGACACATAAACACTAAGAATAACTCTGTGTCTTCTAAAAGCCAGTCTAAATGTGTTGCTGACAGGGAGTGTTTTATGGAGGATGAGCATAATGTCCAACAGTATTTGGATGCTAACAACTGTCAGGGCTTTGAGAACGTAACGGAAAAATTCCAAGAAAATGCCTCTGATGGTGTTAACTCGGTCTTAATGCCTAAAATCACATCTGTTTTCTCATTGCAGAGTGAACAGGCAGCTAATTTATCGCCTGAAATAAACCAGTTGCTTCAAGATGTGTTAAAAGTGAAAGCAGCTACTCAGCAAGAATCCCACAGCAAATCAAATAACTGCATGAAACTTCATTCTGACAAGCTGCTTTCTGTTCATGAGACAGGGAATAAAACCTTTACGCATTTAAAAAGCTCTGCAACTTCATGTGTTTTTCAGAGGCCTCCTCCTAATGTAGACTTTCATTTATATAAGAGAGAGTTGAACGCAAGATGTAGCACAAATGAAGGTACACATTGTGGGAGAGAAAAACAGACACCCAGAACATCATATGCTTCACAGGGGATGGATAAATTATCCAGAACTCCAGGTGCTGGTACACTGCTAAAGACTCCTACAGATACAATTGTAACACAGCAATTAGGAAAATATAAAATACTGTCTACAACCCCAAATCCTCGCAGCTTGTCACCAGTTCTTCAGGAACAGGAGAAACCTCTTTTAGTTCAGTCCCCTTCATCAAGACTTTTTGTTCCTTTGCACCTTGCTAACCAGCCTGGACTACGGGTGATTTCAGGAAAATCTCTTCCATCAACCACTTCGTCAGATGGACATGTGACTAAAGGTGTTCCAGCATCTTTTGTTTTAAATAAGGGACCTGGAATGATTTTGAGTTTTAGCAGGGCAATTGGAACAGTTGCAAACGCACCTAGTGATAGTTCTCAGGTTTTAGGGAGAGTTGCATCCGGAGAATATGGTAAAATAACCATGCCAGCTTCAAAAGTGGAGGGCAAAAATGACAGTTTCAGAAGCATGAGAAGCTCCTGTAATGGGAGAGCATGTAGTACAGCAAATGACTCATTGAGTAGCATGCCATTCAAAGGACCTCTTGTAATTGCAGACTCATCGGAGTCGACTCTGGGAGGACTTTCTTCTGTGAAGGTGTTACCAGAGCATCAGGATGCTGTCAGCTATTCCTTGGAGTCAGTAAACCAACAGGAAATCAAACAGAAACAACATGTTTGTGCACTTTTGCCTGATGTACAGCAGGCAGTTCTTCTGAAATGTGTGACACCAAACAAGCCTGTAGTATATAAACATAGTGTTTTTCAGGACAATGCTCATTATCAAAATTGTCAACCAAAGAAAACTGGAGCCATGCAACAAAAGCTTTTTCTGAAAATTAAGACTTCAGATACACTGGCTGGTGCAGCTCAGTCAGTTAGCAACTCAGTGCCCTCACTGCCGTTGGATAACTTGCAGTCCCTTACTCCTGCACTAGCACAGAAACAAACTAATCTTACTTCTAATGATGCCTTAATCTTACCAGGTAGGATAATGCCAGCAGATGCCTATTTGGCAAACTGTAATCCAGCATGTTGTGTACCTCCTGTAGAACCTGTTTATTCTACTAAGTCTGCAGGGACATGGTTGCAAAATGGTTCTATTGAGAGTACTGCTAACAACAGGAATAACTTTGGTAGTCAGAAGTCCGCATGGAGTACCCGAAACAGAACTGCAAAAGTAAAACCTCATTTAAAACAAACTGGGTCTAAAAGTTCCAAAACTGTGGGTGTGCAAAGAAAAAAGACTTTCAAACGAAAAAGTAAGGATAATTGCCCAGAACCTCCAAGAAAGAAAATAATGTTGCACAGAAAGTGTAAAGAAAAGAATCAGGCGGAAGTTATTAGTGAATCAGGTGTCCCTTACAAACTGGGGGCATCAAAAGAAACTGTGAGGACTTTGAAATTACTTCCTTTTAACTCTAAACAGCTTGTAAAATGCCCCCGGAGAAATCAACCAGTTGTTGTGCTTAACCACCCTGATGCAGATGTTCCTGAAGTTGTAAATGTAATGAAAACCATTGCTAAATTTAAGGGACATGTTCTTAAGGTTTCATTGTCAAAAAGAACTATTGAAGCGCTTTTGCAGCCAGCTTTCTGCAATCCTTTGGACAGAACTACTGATGATCTTTCTCAAAAGAGGCACAAGACAATAAAACCTATTAGCCCTGTAAAAGAAAGGTTTGTCTTAAAATTGACACTGAAAAAGACTAGCAAAAACAATTACCAGATTGTAAAAACTACCTCTGATAATACCTTGAAAGCTAAGTTTAGCTGCTGGTTTTGTGGTAGGATATTTGACAATCAGGATAATTGGGTAGGACATGGACAGAGGCATTTGATGGAGGCTACTCGAGACTGGAATTCATTAATGTAATGATGACCAGTGAAGAAAATAAAATCTAGGTATCATACATTACAGATTTTTTAAAAAGAGAATCAGCTGAACTAGGATACACAAGTAATTCTGTTTTGTATTTCAGTATTGTAACTGAAGTTTAGAAAAGATGCAGAGTGCTTGTGTTTTAAAAGGAAGAGCAGATTCTCTGTTGCCATCAAGCTTTGAGACAGATCGAGGAGATTTGTGGTTTAGATACTTGTAACTAACTGCAAATACAATTCCATAAAAATATATTATTTTTTGTTACTACTATCATGTCCTATATTTTTATTCTATAGAATGAGTTTTCAGGGCTTTTATTCTGTATATATTTAAAAAAAGCTAAACATGTAAATATTTTTATATCTTTCAGTTATTTGTTATAATTCTTGCACAGAAATTGCCCCTCCCCCCGGTTTTTCAGTTCTGTGCATGCACTACTAAAACCAATTTTTAAAATCTTTTCAACTACACACAGCTGTTATCCTGGGATATTTGTTATTTTCACTTGTTAACTTTTGATTTTGCTTTTCAGGGATTGAACACTATTGTTAGCAAGTGCCTAAAAGATGTGAAGCAGTTTACATTATGTCAGTTGTGTAACCATAGGTCTATATATGGCCATTTCCCCGATAGTTTCATTTAAATAAAGCCATATGTGAATGCTTTAAGCTATGCACATGACACTTGTACTATTTCTGTGCAGTTTGTCTACTTTCTTAGTGAAGTATTTTTCATATAAATTAATAAAATGTTACAATTGTGGTAATTATGGTGAGCCTGAGAATGGAATCAGTTGCAAAGATACAGTATATATATTCATAATGTATATGGTGTTTAAGAATGGTGAACATTCCTAATCTGTATTGAGTCCGTCACTATTAAATTTGTAATAACTTGTGTTTACAGATTATGACTGTGAGCATTTATAGAAAATACTTTTGTGCCATGTCTGCCACAAACTATAGGAAGGCCAGGATATGGTAAAGTGCAAAGCACCATTTTAGACCTGTAACTGCATTGCAGTTATTCTAGCTGGTTGTAATTTGTTCCCATAACGACTAAATAGTATTTTCTACTGTCTAAATCTCTGAGGTTTAGGTTGTGTGCAAGTCTAGAGGTAGGTCCCTGTGACCGTTTCTATAAGGTGAAAGTGAAGATTGACTTGCTACCAATGAAACAATTGGAAGTCTTCCATGAATGTCACAGGAATATCACCAATAACAGAATTTGACTTATGTTACATTTTAAAGGGTGTTACAATGAAAATGATTAAAAAAAAATCTTCAGTATCTTCAGTACCTACCTATGTTTTTCTTTCTTGGTATGTCTGTTGGCAAGAAGATGCACACTAGCCTTGTAGCTGGTGAGTTATGCATGGGAGCCAGCTGAAGTACCTGAGACAATCAAGGCAGCATAATTTGGGTGAATTAATATACAGTTGGTGTGTGTTCTGTATCAAAATCAGATCATTTTGTGCTGTACAATGGGCTTTGAGTTCTGACATTACTTTGGCTAGGAGCTTTGGAGAAGACAGTGTAGTGGTGAGGAAGTGTGTTGGAATGAAACAGCAATAGGAAAGCACAAAAATGTGTTAAGCTTTTTTGACTAGAGGGATCTGTCTGTTGCCTCGTCTTGCTCTCTAAATCCTGAAATTATTCTGGATATTGCCATTGTCTTCTTTGGCATAAATACCTGTGAAGTTTGTTGATAAAAACTACTTGATGCAACTACAGCAAAGATGACCAATTTTTGTTCAGTTTACTTAGCACTGAGGTGGAAGTTCTGTATAGGACTAGGGGGTTTCTCTGTATTGGTGAATCATGAGAGTGACAGCTGTCACTGGAATTTTTTTCCCCTCCAGCTTGTTTTCCAGTGAATTGGGTAACCTTACTACTGTGAGAATGAGCATTTTAAAGCTAGGAAATCTTGAAATAAGGTTGCTTTATATAATCTTAAGTCATTGTCATGTGTCACTTTTCTGTGACCATCCAAGTCATTCAGTGCAGAAAATTGTTCCCTCCTGACCAGTGATTGAATATTTTATTTCCCCACCCTTCATTATGCCCTTGCATTATTTAACACATATTGCTCAAGCACTGTTCTGAATATATAATACCTTTTTTCTTATGAGTTTTTCCAGAATGCTTTGTTTGAGATCCTAAGAGTTTGGCACTTAACACAGATCAGATTTCAAAGAATTTTAAGTGACACTTCAGTGAAACTGAGATCACAGTTAATGCCCCAAAATGAAATCAATATTTTACAATTCTCTGCATGTCCAGAGGTTATGCTTTTATAAATGAAAATGATGGAAAATTGACCAATTCCCTTGTAGCAACTGCACAGTGAATCCCTGCAGCCTGGATCACCTCGCTGAGCTTCCCCAGACTCCCCTTTCCAAGCAAGGGCACTCTGTGATCTGCTGTTTATCCACATGAAACAAAAACAAAGCCTTGCCAAAGTGAAACAGGTTTTGTGTGCACAGTTCTCCCTGAGGGACAAACTGAGAGCGCACACCACATGGAGCACCAGTCTGCCTGCTGCAGGTGCTCAGCTGCTCAGCTCAGAGTGGTGGGATGCAATGCTGTGCACAGCAACATGGAAACAAGTCTGAGACAAAGCAGTTGGCTCTATGTGGAATAATCTGTCATTGATGCTGCTCTTCAGATTTGATAAAATAAAGATCTGAGTCAATTTTGCTGTTAGAAGGTTTTATT
>JAVHNF010007038.1:6382-29769 GCA_034783455.1 Micropsitta finschii | reverse complement strand
ACTAGTTGAATAAAAGCTGATTCTCAGTTATTAATTTCTTGTGTTTTAAAAGAACATAAAGTTGCATTCCTTGTATCCCTGAGCTACACTGTATCTCCAGGCTGAAATATTTTTACAGGCTGTGGATCAATCAGAATCGATTTTAGAGTTTTCAGCTTGCTTGGTTGTGTTGGCTGCCCCCTCCTGTCTGCTTCTCTTCCACCCTTCTTGGGTTGTTTTACTCTGAGGCACGGTTAATGGTGTAAGCTGCTGTCATTCATCTTGCTTTGAAAACCTTCTCTGCAGTCAAGGTGTGCGCTAATCTTTATGTGAAAAGCTTTGGAATTCAGGCTGTATTTCTGAAGGTCAGGTTTGTGTGTTAGGAATAATTTGCCTGCTTACGCTGAGTGTATGACTGAGCTCTTAACAGTGAAGGTTACAGTAGAAAAAGCATAACTAATAATCTTCATAATTTGTACTTATAATGCAGGTAGACTAATTCATAAGATTATTTTCCAACTTCACACAGTTTGGACCAGATGCTTGCACTGTGTAGCTGCTTGGAAAGCTTCTTTGCAAAGACACCAACTCCTTTGTTCTTAGGAACATCAATTTGTTTCCCCCATTACTGTTCTGATATTAGACCAATGTAGTTCTGTGGCACTAAATATTTTTCATCTAAGTTGTGTCATTCCTGAGAGTGGATGAGTAACCCAGTGTTACCTTTCAGCTGTGAACAGCAGAGTGCCCAGTGGCTCCACCAGCTCCTCGCACGCTACTGAATCCCCCACGCCTGAGCCTTGTTCACAGGCATCGAGCAATGTGCCCTCACAGTCGGTGCTCCCCATGTATCCTTCAGTTGACATTGATGCACATGTAAGTGATTGCAGTTGGGTTTGAAGTTCTGAAAGGTGGGGGAGAGGGGGAAAATGGATCTAGAGCTGTCTGAAAAACATGGTATTTTTCTTAAAGCATTTTTAATTTCTAAATATCATCTTCTTTTTCTTTCCAAACGTGAAGACTGAAAGTAATCACGACACAGCTCTGACCCTTGCATGTGCAGGAGGTCATGAAGAACTTGTATCTGTACTGATAGCATGTGGTGCCAACATTGAACACAGAGACAAGAAGGGTAAGCCAAAGCAGTGAAAGTGCGTGACCATTACCTACAAAAAAGTCCCTCTCCAGATTTCTTGTAGGCCTCTTTAGGTATTGGAAGGCTGCTGTAAACAGCCTTCTACTTCATGTAGAAATCTTGGCCATGAAAAGCCAATGGCACGACATGCCTTCATCTGTATTTTGGAAAGGCAGTGCATCTGAGTGGTATCTTAATCAGATCTGCAAATTGTGAAGCACTTTGCTGCTGATGATTCACCCTCTACAAAAGACCTTGGCATACTAGATAGAGCACCTGATGGGGGTAAAATGGGCTAAAATGTCAGCTAATGGGCTGATAAATCTAGTGGGGAGTAGTTGTCAGGTACGTATCATACTGTTCTCAATAACAGAATTCAGCAAAATGACGAATCTTTAGAGCTGAGAAGAAAACCACCATGCCACAATACTTAGAACTCACACTGACTACTGGAATTATGCCATATAGGCAGTGCAGATGTGTTCACTTGTTGGAGCTTTATGAAATAGGAATTCAGTGGAAAGCCGTGTCTAAAGAGACGAGTTGGTTGGAACTTAGTCCAGTCTGATCAGTGCAAGTATTTGTTTAGATTTCTTTTGAAGAGCCTTTAATTCTGTTTGGCTGGAGTTAAGAGCCTAGATGTGTTAGAGTCAGAATAGGGCTAGGAAATAGTTTGAGGTTGTGGCCTATACCAGGAAGCCCCCAGTCTGAGGAAGACATGTCTGATCAACAGAAGTCATTGTGAATTAACCCTTTTGTGCATTTCTGCTCCTTAATAATACTTTTTAGATTCTCAGGGTTGCTTTTAACATATTCTCTTGTTACTAGGTTTTACGCCTTTGATTCTGGCTGCAACTGCTGGACATGTTGGTGTAGTGGAAATACTTCTGGACAAAGGTGGGGATATTGAAGCACAGTCCGAGCGCACAAAGGATACTCCCCTTTCATTGGCATGCTCTGGTGGACGCCAGGAGGTATGGGCATATTGTCCTCCATGAGTTTGAGTTGTCTTTCGTAGACAGCTTTTTCTACAGGGTTTGTTTTTTTTGTTGATGGTATAATAAATCATCCTTTTGCTGGAAGGTTTTTGACCTTCAGAAGGGCGGTTCATTTAATTTAAGTCTTGTTCATCTTCGAAGAGGAAGGGGAATTTATTAATTTCTCCCTTGGTTGTGCCAGTCCTTTTAGCTAATGTTTGTTGTAACTTGTTGTTGTTCTTCTTCATTCTTCTCTGCAAGGTAAGTACATTTGTGAGGGAGGTAGAGATATTTACTGAACCACTTTGTTCACTGAACACCTCCCTTATGCATCCTTCCTGTGCTCAAACCCAAAACAGCCAGTGCAGGCACACAAGGACAGAAACTGGAATCTTGTGCTGGCAGGACATGGGTTTAGTTGTAATGTGCAAGGCTGATAAGTGCAGGTGCAATGCAGGGCACATTATAGTGGCCTTTGAAAGGGTGTTTCAGGTTTTTCTCAGCTTCTTTTCTGGGGGGTGGTGGTGAGGTTTTTTGTTCCAGATAGGGTTTGATATAGCCTTCCTAGTTTAGTCACAGGCATGCTAGCTTAGATAAAAGATGGCACAGAAATGGCAAAGAACTGTGTGACAAATATGGGAGTGCTGTTTTGGAACTCGTATGGATTAAAACAGTTGGCCAAAATTGGAGAGTTTCCACTTCTGAATTGCAAATCTTTAACAGTAATAGTGCTGCTTACAAACAAGAGATCAGTGTGGCCCGTGAGAGCATTACTTACTGAACTACTTAAATCTTTTGTTCTTTGTTTATTTTCTTATTTCAGAATCTACCCCTGGCATAGCAACTTAGGAGGCAGCCTTTTTTCTGGCTTATCTGAAAATCATTTAGCCTATGTTAGGAATAAAATGAGGCCCACTGAAGTGCAGTACATCACCAGAAGTGTTTTAATTTTCCCCCTTTTATTTATCTACAGCAGTTTCTGATAGAGAAAGTCCTTCCTCATTCCATTAACATCAGTCAGTCTGATTTTTACCATGTGTTTTGCTAGAAAGACCGTATGATACAGATGGTCAAACTTGGCTTCACTGTCATTTGAATTAAGGTGGTGGGAGTTTCTGAAAATGATGCGCAGTGAGAGAGATTATGGCAGTGGGATAGATCACTTGTTTGCAAACTTAAGATTCCCAGGAAGAGATTCACTTGCATTTTTGATGAGGTGAAAGAATCTTCCTGCCTGCACTGTAGAACCCACACAGATCAGCTGATGCTAAGTCTGCACAGCCTATGTGTATAAATAAAGCCAAATAGGATAGGGATTTTCATGTAGAATCGTATCTATTGGCAAAGGAAACTGGTAGCACACTGGGGGGTTTTGAATGTGTGATGACATCATTTCACTTCCTGGATAACAGTGAAGGCCACTGTATGTCTTTTAATGTGCATGCTGTCCTTTCAGGTGGTTGATCTGCTGTTGGCCCGGGGAGCAAACAAAGAACATAGGAATGTGTCTGACTATACACCGTTAAGCCTTGCTGCATCTGGTGGCTATGTTAATATCATCAAGATTCTTCTCAATGCTGGGGCAGAAATCAATTCCAGGTAATGTGCTCTGTACTCCCAGTGAGCTGCAGCGCGGCACAGACCCTCTGCTGAGGCTGGGACCTCTTGTGCTTTCAGACCTCCTCGCAGCCTTTCTACATGGTGTTAGCTTTTATGTTCACCTCATCTTAGCGCTTTTAAATCACTTTTAGCTCTAACAAACTTCATTTCCCTTTTACCTAAATTTTCAGGAATTACTGTAGTATGGAAACCTATTCCTTCTCTTTCCCACCATTCTGGGATACAGTAGTCAAGCTATTTCTGATAGAATCAGGTCAAAGAACCAGCCACAGCAGTCTGGGCAACTCTGTGTGTGTGTTTGAGGATGTCTTTTTCAGTAATACCAACAAATGTATACAGCTATATCATCTAAGCCTCCTCTTTATTTGTTTTAAGGAAACTAATGTATATTTTATCTAGTTATAGCAGTGCTAGAAGCATGTTTTTTCTGAATGGGTGCAGCCTTGATTTTCTTCTAATATATATAGCTGAAAGCTTATGCGTGCTTCAGCTCTCTGAATGTCTAGAAGCTGGCATGTATTTTCCTTGTGTGTAAATTGGAGTTGTCTATTGCATGTAGTTAATCTGCTGATTTCTCCTTATAATTCAAAGATGTTAGTATTTTAGGTCAGTGCCTATATTTGTGTAAGTTATATGTCCCTTTCTGGCTTTCAGCAAAGCATTTTGGTCCTCTTGGATACACTTAGGTTTCCCAGAGCATTCCTGGGAGCTGCAGTTTGTTTCTTTCCCCTCAGGACTGGCAGCAAGCTCGGCATTTCTCCTCTGATGCTGGCTGCTATGAATGGCCACGTCCCTGCTGTGAAGCTACTGCTGGACATGGGGTCTGATATTAATGCCCAAATTGAGACCAACCGGAACACAGCCCTCACCCTGGCCTGCTTCCAGGGCCGAGCAGAGGTAGTCAGTCTGCTCTTGGACAGGAAGGCCAATGTCGAGCACAGGGCAAAGGTACGTGTGGGAATTCTTTCCTCATGACTTCTACCAGGTGATTTCTCTGAGTCATCAAGTTGCTTCAAATTGTCCTGTTCCTTTGAGCTTCTCCAGAAGCAGAGGACTACTTCTAAGTCCTCTTTCTCAGAGGACTTACTACATCATAGAATCATAGAATAGTTAGGGTTGGGAAGGACCTTAAGATCATCCAGTTCCAACCCTCTTCCATGGGTAGGGCCACCTCACACTAAACCATGTCACCCAAGGCTCTGTCCAACCCGGCCTTAAACACCACCACGGATGGAGCATTCACAGCTTCCCTGGGCAACCCATTCCAGTGCCTCACCACCCTTACAGTAAAGAGCTTCCTCCTTATATCCAATCTAAACTTCCCCTGTTTAAGTTTGAACCCGTTGCCCCTTGTCCTATCACTACAGTCCCTAATGAAAAGTTCATCCCCAGCATACTTGTAGGCCCCCTGTAAGGACTTACTAAATATCCTGGAATAAGATTGGAGGTCTTCTTAACAAAAAAAAAAAAAAAAAGAAAGTATCAGTGGTGATGAATTCTTTGCACTAGGGAAAAGGTGCCTGGTCCTCCTGAGTTCCAAATGAAACTCAGACTGACTTCTGTAGTACTGAGAAATTTTTCAGGTTGAAGCCTGACGTGATATTTTTCACAGATACACAGATTTTTACATGTAAGTGAAGTCCAGGCAAGAAGAGAACAGTGATGCTTACACTGATTCTCAGATAGAACAGATTTTTCTGTCTACAACAGAAGTAGTGCAGTCAAACTTTGTAAAGCTTTTACGTTGCTGTAGAACCCATGGCTTCAGCACTGTGACTTTCTGTGCCTCTGAAATGCTCCACAGGTCCCATCCTTTGGTACTCTGGGACAGCTTTGTGTCTCCTGCCATAAAGCAAGCTTAAGGCTTGTGTAGACAGCCAGACTGATTTCCCCAGCACAAAGGAAGTTTTGGTAACTCCTAAGGCTGCTGAAATAATTGCTGTGTCTGTTTACCCTGCCTGCTCCTGGAATGACTGTGGCTGGAGGAAAGGGGATATGGATAAAAGCCAGCTCTGCAATGGTCAGTTGGGCATGTTGGCAGCTGGTGTAAGTTTATTTCACAGTCTAGCCTGGCAACTGAGCTGGGCCCAGGTCAGTCTCAGTGCTAAGGCAGGCTAGAGAGAAGCTGAAAGAACCAATTTCTGAGCATTTCTATAGAAACACTTGTGTCTTCATTTGGATTTGGTCTAACATCTGGTTTAGAGATCCTGTTGTAAACTTTGGTTTTGCTGTTCAGACAGGTATCTGGTGGTGCTTAGTCAACATTTGCCTGGGTTTGTATAAATCAAAGCCCAAAAGTATTTGGTGTTTGGGGTTGGGGGGGTGTCTTTTTAGTTGTGTGTTTTGGGGGGTTTTCTTGTATGGGTTTTTTTTGTGGGTTTAGAGGTTTATTTTCTTTTTAGAAAGAGACTGCTTGAAGTTAGGCTCCTAAACTAAATATAAAACAGCTAAATAAAACAATCTGATTTCTTTATGTAAAAATCATTTATGGCTTATCCAAAGAAGGTACACTGTACACATGTCAAACTGCATAGCTCTTTTTCTTTGCACAGACTGGTCTCACGCCTCTGATGGAAGCAGCTTCAGGAGGATATGCAGAGGTTGGAAGGGTTCTCCTTGATAAAGGAGCGGACGTTAATGCTCCACCTGTGCCTTCCTCAAGAGATACAGCTTTAACAATTGCAGCAGATAAGGGTCACTACAAGTTCTGTGAGCTCCTGATTAATCGGTAAATCACTTCTCTTCATGAGTGTCACACTTAATCTGTAGCTGTGTTCATCTGTAGCAGATGTCTCCTGCATCTGAGAGCAAAAGGAATGGAAAGCTTTAGAAGCACAATGTTACATCTGTTCCCTACTCTCTAGTGTTATCCTGGTGTATCCTGCTACTCTAGTGTTAATTAAGCTGAGCAGGCAGCTGGGGCCAGAAGTAAGCAAATAGCATCTAGCTTGGCAGCTCTTTTGGCTGTGCATTAGTCCAGCAATTCCCACATGAGCATTTCCCCACTGTCACTTGTGGGGCAAAGGCTGGCAGTAGCTCTTCTTCGAGCACAATCTAAAATATCAAGGGGTTGCTTGGTCCTGTGGGTGGACACCACATTCATGATAATGTGAAGGACTTGTGGTTGCAGTGGTGCATCAAGTGAGTGTGTGTTTCTGTGAGGGAGATTTAAATAATCCCTGTGTCACTACAGTGCAACTTAAACAGCAGGTTTCAGGGACTGAATTTCTCTAGCCCCAGTGTATTTCAGGAATAAAAGTTGAATAAAGTACTTGGATCTCTTGTGATTTTACTTCCTGACTTCCATCTTTACTTATTCCCTGTTTCACTGGATTTTTAGAGGAGCACATATTGATGTTCGTAACAAGAAAGGAAACACACCCCTGTGGTTGGCTGCTAATGGGGGTCACTATGATGTGGTTCAGCTGCTTGTGCAGGCAGGAGCAGATGTGGATGCTGCGGATAACCGGAAAATTACACCTCTTATGTCAGCATTTCGTAAGGTAGGAAACCAGCTTAATTGTATGTGTCAGTGAGAAGTGTTTGCAAATTGCAGTTTGTTATTTTGTCTTAAATCTGAGTGCTTGGGTTTGGAAGAATCCAATATAACACAGCAAAATTACTATTCAGATAAAGTGCCGTTGTCTGAGTATGTCTTACAAGTCTCATTTTTGAGAGGTGAAAACCTTTGTTCCATAAATAGTATTTTTATCTTCAGTTATGCACTGTCCAAAACCAACAGGTTTTCAACTGTTTGAGATTTCACTGTCTTGATATTGAAGTAGTCCCTTCTAAATTCCTGCAGATTGTACTGCTTGTCTCAGTTCTTCTTTTGAGAGGAACAGACTACCAGCCTGTAACAAGCTTGTCCTGAATCTTCTGTGCTTCTGTTCTGTTCCTAACTTGAGTGAAACATTTTTTGTATTTGAAGATAGTTACAGCTTTTCTTCTTGGCAGGGAAAGACATTGGTTTCCTCAGTTTTGTTAGAATCATAGAATAGTTAGGGTTGGAAAGGACCTTCAGATCATCTAGTTCAAACCCCCCTGGCATGGGCAGGGACAGCTCACAGTAAACCATGTCACCTGAACATGGATGTTGGATGTAAGGAGCATAGCTATAGCAGAGAAATTTAATAATGGTGGTTGCTTTGCCTTTAACAGCATATCAAATAAGCATACAGCCTTTTTGACAAACAGCAATACTGAGCGTGCTACTGCTGGCCCTCCATTGCTTTCGAATAACTTCAGAGGCAACATCTGGATGCTTTCTGTCTGGTTGCACAGGGTCCCCCATCAGTAATACTTTCCTTCCCAGACAGTACCAGACAGGTTTTTGCTAATCTTCAGTCTTTTCATTGGACTGAGTGATACCAAACTTGTCAACTTTCATCATGAAAATAGAATTGTGAACAAGAGATTAGAATTTTCTTTGATGTTCTAGGGGCATGTGAAGGTAGTTCAGTTCCTGGTGAAAGAAGTTAACCAGTTCCCTTCGGACATTGAGTGCATGCGATACATAGCGACAATAACGGACAAGGTGAGTTTGACTTGGGGAAAAGACCCTGATCATTTATTTTCACTGTAAATATACATGAGAAATTCTTTAGTATTCGAAAACTGAACGTCCATGTTCACTCATGCACATAAATAAATATATCCGCATATAGAGTCCAATTCAGTTGAAATGGTATTTATGGTTATGAATAGAAAGATGGTGCTGTCACATTGTTAGAGCAAGCCTCACTCCTCAATTGTAGTTTATTACGGAGATAGTAAGACAAAGTCTGCATTTCAGGACCTGTTGAAAAAGTGTCACCAGTGTGTGGAGACAATTGTGAAAGCTAAAGACCAGCAGGCCGCAGAAGCAAATAAGAATGCAACTATACTGCTGAAGGAGTTAGACCTGGAAAAAGTGAGTAGAGAATTGCTGTCACAAAGAATAAGGGTTTGAGCTGTATATTAGAAATAGGTGATTAAAATTACAGTTTTTCTGTAAAATACCGTGGGAGATCTTTTAGATTCACAGATGTGAACATCGCTACAAAAATATTAATGACATTATTTTGAGAAAGGACTGAGCTGGTGAGAGATTTTGTTAGTTTTACAGTAAAATTATGTTTTTATACCACCTCTGTTTGTTGTGTTGGAATTCCTTAGAAGTTTGGGGACCAGCTAGTCCTGTTGTTCCATAAGGTCTGCCCAGTTTCCATGTAAACGATTCAGTATGTGACAAAGCCATTTTAATTCATCCTGCCCTCTCCTGTCTTCATCTCCTCCAGATTTTTAGGGAAGATCAGAATTAGAATTTAGTCTTGTAAAAATGTTTAAATATGGATCCTTTTCTCCTAGTCAAGAGAGGAGAGCAGGAAACAAGCTCTTGCAGCTAAAAGGGAGAAAAGAAAGGAAAAGAGAAAGAAGAAGAAGGAGGAACAAAAAAGAAAACAAGAAGAAGATGAAGAAAACAAGCCTAAAGAAACTCTGGAACTGCAAGAGGATGATGATGAAGAAGAAAATGATGATGAAGGTAAAGAACAAGTGTTTCTATGAACAGTTAGTAGTTGTGGGAGTGACTTTATTTAACCATCTGGGTAAGGGAATCTGTTGACAGCTGACTTCTGTGGTACTGCAGCATCCTTGCACAGCCTCTGCCCTGGCTTTGCCCTCTGCAGTCAGAGTTCACAGCAAAACCCCTTTGTTCACACACAGACATCCTCAGCCGTGTTGCAAGGGGCAAACCTTCAGTCAGGGCACTGATTCCTGTATCGTGTGCACTTTGATTGTATGTCAACTGTTTTCCTTTTAGTGGAGCAAGAAATTCCTATAGAGCCTCCTAGTGCAACTACAACAACTACCATTGGGATTTCTGCAACTTCCACTACTTTCACAAATGCATTTGGGAAGAAGAGAGCTAATGTGGTGACTACCCCCAGCACAAACAGGAAAAACAAGAAAAACAAAACAAAAGAGACTCCTCAGAACATGCAGATAATTTTGCCAGATCAGCATATATCTCTAGCCCAGCAAAAAGCAGATAAAAATAAAATAAATGGAGAGCCAAGAGGTGGTGGTGCAAGCGGGAATAGTGATTCAGATAACTTGGATAGCACAGACTGCAATAGTGAAAGCAGCAGTGGAGGGAAGAGCCAGGAGCTGAACTTCACGATGGATACGAACTCCTCGGAGCGGCGTTACGCCTCCCTGCTTATCCCCTCTCAGGAAGAGAAAACAAGCACCTCAGCTTCAAAAACACCCACAAGGTGAGGCTGCCACGTTGCTCCTGTCATTTCACAGGGTTTTACTTAAGCCAATGTGGACTTTCTGTAGCTGAAGCTTTATACCAGCTGGTACGTTCCCAAAGTCTTGAGAGACTGAGTTTGCTTGGGTTTTGTGGCTACTGAATAATCCTGTCAAGTTTGTTGAACATAACCTCTTTAAACTGGTACAGATAAGATTTATTTTCTTTTTGTATTGCTGGCTAGTTTTTAATACAGCTTCAGCAAAACAGCTGGTTTTCTCTGCACTATTTAATCATCCATGTTGTCTTGTCAACTTTATTAGAATAGAGTTTAAAGTGAACATGCTGGATATTACTTATATTTACAGAAGTGCCTTCATTACGTTTTGATTGTTTTATGGTTTCATCACTAACTCATTTGGCTTGCAATCTTTTTGTTTTAAGGAGGGAGGAGGTTGATGACTCTGAGCATTTCACCTGCCAGGTTGATGGCCAGTTTGACTTAAACTTGTCAAGCCAGAGGTGAGAGTCAAAAGAACTGGATGAATGTAAAGGGGCCGTGTGAATGGTTTGGAAGATGGTTCAGTTGCCAGGGAATGTGCTAATAACTTTTATAATAGCAGTTTCCTACTAGGTCATTGGCCTAAATCAAAAAGCTGACATCCCATGTGAATCTCTAGTGTTTGCTTACTTTTATATTTAAGTAGCATGAGCCTGATCCTCTGTAGTTTTCTTTCTTTTCCTACATTAAGGGAGGGCAGAGGGTGTGGGGCTTGATGTGCAGGACACCTACCTGAGAACCCAACTTCAGGGAGAACCCAAACAGTGTGGGATGAGAAAGGGCAGCAACTGGGGAGGCTGTCACCAGGGAGACAGTTGGGACTTACTTTTTCCTTTTCCTTTTTCCCCAGATTGAAATTAGGTGCAGAATGAGTGGATTTGTTTGTTTTGGATTACCCTTAATGTTAGAAGTTATTGTTCTATTTTAGGAACATAATTTGTTCCTACCTTGGACTAGTTTCCTACAAAAGCCCTGGAATCCTGTGCAGTTCACACCAGAAGGACTAACTAAATGCATATTCATAACTTCCTGTTAGAAGTCGTGCTTCTGCTAGATGAAATACGCCTAGGAAACAAGACCTTATGTAAATACCAAGATGGGGCTAGTGTATTTTATTGACCTCTGCAGGTGCTCTTTGGCTCTTGCACTAGGCAGGCTTTGAAAATAATTTCTAGATTTGCTCTTCCCAAATTCCTCTTCTCTGTAGTCATGGACATGCTGATGACAAGGCTGCTTTAATTGAAACTTAGACTTGGTAATGATGCTTTACAGAAAACGTAGCTACAGAAGAACCATAATGAGCTTCATTCTTTTCTCTCATATGCATTTTCTTGTTTTCTTTGCCTCAATCTTAACTGAAGCATGAGGTCTTCCTCCCAGCTATGGCGCAGGTGTGCTGGATTGAATCACATAAGGCTAGTTTTTCAATTATTTATGAAGATTTTGCCTGTGGTTTTGTACTTCAGTTTAGCACTCCACTGTTTGGAGCAAAGGTATAGGCTGTGGACTGAAAGGTAAAAAAACTACCTAGAAAGTCACCCAACAGTTTTTCCAGGTAGAGAATAAGAAAAAATGCAGTCCATGCTAATAGTTTTAAGGTGCAGAATGTACACTGGAATGCTGTCATTTGGTTCTGTAATGTGTAATCAGCACGTTTCTGTTCCCAGACTTGATGGTGAAGGTCATTCGAATTCTTTGTCAACTACTTATAAACCTGTTGCCCTGCCTCTGACCTCTCCAAATGTGAAGCTGAATCTGACTAGTCCAAAAAGAGGCCAGAAAAGAGAAGAGGGCTGGAAAGAAGTGGTTAGAAGGTAAAGACTTTAATTGCATGTTAGGAACTGCCTGTGAGCTTTTTGACTTGTGATTATTCTCAAATGTAGGATGTCCTGAAAGCTTATTTGTGTAATTGATTTAGAAAAAAACCTACCCCCTTACCCTTGCAGTGCTGTGAAAACAAGCTGCAACTTTTAATGTGAAGCAGTTCCTCACTAACTTAACATCAGTGGGTTACGAACATTTTACTTGGCACAGGGGTTTTCTTTCCCTGTGACTGGAGTAAAGGATGTGGTGATAAAATAAAAGGAGGAGGGAGCAGATGGCAGTGGAAAGCTCCTACACTGGATGATTACCTGCACTTGAACTAAAGACAGGATGGATGTTGGTAGAGGAGAGGTGGAGGATCTCTTCAAGGCTGAAATTCATTGTGCTTTAGGCAGTGACATTGATTGCTGATTCCATGGAACATTTGCCACCTTAAAGTGAGTGTTAGAGCTGCAATTAGATGAAAGATTTTCTACAGAGCAAACTTTCCTTTTGAAAATGTACTGGGTTTTATTACGTGGCCATTAACACCCCAGTACCTTTTCTGTAACCTTTATGACGTCTTACTACAAGTAATAACTTGTAGTTACTACTTGTTCTACTACTGGTTCTACTTGTAACTAGAAGTGATAATCTGGCTTTCCTTTTTGTTCCCTTTATCAAAAAGGAATACATCATGGACATAGAAGTGTCAGATGCTCTGAGTGCACTCATGATGCCCTCCTGCTTTTGTGTTCTGCAGTGATAGTGACCAAATATGCTCGTTTTGAAGAATTTGAGACTGTGTCCAAAGAATGTAATTGTACAGAAGATTTAATACATTCACATTAGTGGAAGCCAGAACTGTTCAAAACAGTTTAGTCTGAAAATTTTAACTGTTTGAACTCTTAGAGAGTTGGTTCAGTCTGTGCCTTTTGTTGTGGTCACCAATGGGGCTCTCCACTGTAACATGGCCTTGCTTACATGTATGATTGCTGACTGCCCACCACGTGGTGAGTCTTGCAGCCATGAGACCTGTTGAAGAGTTAGCTGACTTTTCCAGAGCTTCACACAGACCCCACGGTGGATCCTGGAGCTGCTCCATCTCTCCTCCTTGGGTCTCTTTTGTTTCATAGGCTTGGTTCAGCTGGTTGGTTGGGTATTGCCTGCTCTTTGCTGGGGATGGTAGGGTTCTAGAGATGGCATTCAGAATCTGGCCTTTCATAAGAAGTTCTGCAATGGTGTTTGCTGTGTCTTGACTTTTGAAGTGTGTGTCCTGCCAAAGAGCTTTTTGTCAACATTAGATGCACATGCAAAATGCCCAGGAGCTGCATGCCTTCCAATCCTAAAGCCTCTCCTGGTCTCAACAAGAATTCTTCTTCTTCCCTCTCCCCATGAGTAACTCCCTGGCTAGAAGGGAAGTCTATCAAACAGTTAACCAATGCGAGCATCCCTTCTGCCCTCGACAGGCAAGTAGGCAGAGTTTTGAAAGACCCTCCCCCCAGCAACACTCTGCAGCCAACACCAATTGAGCAGTTTCAGCTGCAGAGAGGAGGGCGCTGCTGCTCGGGAGCGAAAAGGTACCGTTTGGGGCACTTGTCAAGGTAAAAACCATCAAGCTTGGTGGGTGGGGAGGGAAACAACAGTGGATGATAAGTGGGAAGGGGCTTGGGCACTGGGGTGAACTCTCCTGGAGGAGGAATGTCTCCATGGGGGTGGCATGGGGTGGAAGTAACCAAAGGTATGGTTAGGAGCCCTGTGATTAATGTGGGTGTACCTTGAAAGTTAGGTGACGATGGAAGCTCTGGTTTGGGGAGGGAGTGACTGGGATGTCTAGCTCGAGAGAGGAGCCTTGAGGGTGTAGGGGAGAAGAAAGCCCAAGGCATGGCAGGGGGGTTCGATCAAATTTTATGAGTTTCCAAGACTGGAATAGCTAGGTAAAGCTGAAGCTTTTTCAGGGTGTGCTGGTGGTCTGTACAGTGTCCAAATGGGCCTGCACTTTGGTTACAGTGGTTTCTGCAACACCTTTGAGTCCTCTCTAATTGTTAAGTGTTGAACTATCACACATCACTGGTAAGCTTGAAAGCAGTGTATGGGCTTGAGTGGTCTAGCCTATACATTAGTCAGTGGTGACCCAGAGAAACCTTGGTTGGGATCTAGACATAAGCATAGGTCATGTTCAGAGTTTTCCCAGTTCTGTGCCTGCACTGACACACCAAAACTATATGAATTATAAAGTCCTCGATTGATGTGTTTCTCTGAACACGTGGGTCAGTGCTGTGCCTGCTTTTGAAAGTCTGTGCTGCCTTCAAGTTGCCTTCCAGCAGCTCCTTAAATCACAGAACTGCACAATTTAACAGTCTTCTATCCACCTTGCATGGTATCACCAGTAAACGTTCTGATCTTGAGGCCTGAAATGAGCACTAAAAGGGTTGTCAATGCAAGTGTTACAGACCTTTTCCCTGAGAAAGCATTGGAAAACCACCTTCTCCTTGCTGTGAAGCCTTGCTATAAATAATTAAAGTAGCTAAGCCATGGACTTTTATATTTGAAGCAGCACTATTTATGTAAATTTAGGTTGGTGAGCTAAGGATTTGTCTCACTTTGAAGATACACATGGTAAGATAAAATCCCAAAGTGTTTCTGAAGCAGTGTGAAGCAGACACAACTGTGTTAAAACAGGGGCAGAATAAATTCTTCTCAGGATCATCTGGTACTGAGAGTGATGAGTGATCTGAGTGGAGTATGAGAGGCTCCAAAGGGTGAAGAAGTGATCAGCAGAAAACCACTTGCTGCCCTGAAACTTGATACTATTGCTTCAGCCCCTTGTCAGACAGCAAGGGACTTTTGTATGCCTTTGAAGTTTGAATCCATCTTAGATTTGTGATCTCTGTGATATAGGTCAAAGAAGTTGTCTGTCCCAGCTTCTGTTGTATCTAGAATAATGGGAAGAGGTGGGTGCAACATCACAGCAATTCAAGATGTCACTGGTGCCCATATTGACGTTGATAAGCAAAAGGATAAGAATGGAGAGAGAATGATCACTATAAGGTACGGTATCTAGAAACGAAAGTCTTGAGTTAGTCCACAATGTCATTTATGGGGAAGTTTGCTTTTTAAGACAGGGCATATTTAGCTTCTTCGTTCTAGAAGAGAACATACATTACTTCTGCCAAAGTATGCTGAAAGTCTGCCTCAGAGATAATCCTGCAGATATGCAAAAGTCAAAAAATAACTTACTGGAGTACACATGCAATAGGCTTGCGTATCAGTATCAAATTGAGGCTATGGAACATTACACAAAATGGAGGTTCCTTTTGCAAAAGACAAATCTGCTTGTATTTAATCTAGGGGCGGTACGGAGTCGACACGATACGCAGTGCAGCTCATCAATGCCCTCATTCAAGATCCTGCCAAGGAACTGGAAGACTTGATTCCTAAAACTCACATAAGAACCCCTGCTTCGAGTAGCAAATCAATTCATGCAAACTTTTCATCTGGGGTCAGCACTGCGACTGCTTCAAACAAGAACTCCTTTCCCCTCGGAGCACCGCCCCTTGTCACATCGCAGTCATCAACACTATCTAATTTCCAGCCTACCAACAAACTGAACAAGAATGTCCCAGCCAATGTGCGCTCATCTTTTCCAGTGTCTCTTCCTCTAGCTTATTCTCACCCTCATTTTGCCTTGCTGGCTGCCCAAACTATGCAACAGATCCGGCACCCTCGCTTACCTATGGCCCAGTTTGGAGGAACTTTTTCACCTTCACCGAACACTTGGGGACCATTCCCAGTGAGACCAGTTAATCCTGGCAGCACGAACAGCTCTCCAAAGCATAACAGTTCGAGTCGTGTAGGTAATCAGAATGGAAATATCCTACAGACGGAGTCTCCTGGATTAACTACTTCTACTTGTCCCATTACTGTCTCTTCTGTAGCTGCTTCCACCCAACCGCTGTGCGTGACCAGTAATCGGACTCCTTCGTCAGTCAGGAAGCAGTTGTTTGCCTGCGTTCCCAAGACAAGTGCTGCAGCAACAGCAATCTCAACTGTGACGAGCACCTGTAGCACTATGCCTTCAGCTTCCTCTGCTCCCCCAAGCAATGGGCAAGTGCCCCCAGCATTTCTGCCATCTAATGCTCCCCAAGCGCAGCATTCCGCGCTGAAAGTGGACTCTTTCTCAGCTGTCTCAGCACCCAAAGAGAAGGTGGCAGCACCAGACCAGCCCGCTGCAAGTGCGTGTGCACCGACTTCAGTTGCAAGTAGTTGCAGTATGTCAGCAAGCAGCAGCTCAGGAGTCACTGAAACACGCCCTTCGAGCAGCCCTGCTCCGCTAAACAATGTCCAAGATGAAATACTGCCAACCAGCATGTCAGAGATGAGTCCTTCCGTGCAGATGCCTTTTTCATCCAGCTCAGAAACTGCTCCTTTAAGCTTAGCGTCACCCAGGTCAGCTGTTGCAGATAATCAGGACAACAGTAACTTACCTCAAGTAGCTGTACCAGCACCTCGAGTTACTCACAGGATGCAGTCCAGAGGTTCTTTCTATTCAGTGGTACCAAATGCAAACCTCCATCAGGATCCTCAGTCTATTTTTGTTACGAATCAAGTTCCTTTAACACCTTCTCAAGGTCCACCTGCTGCAGTGCAGCTTTCGTCAGCCATGAACGTTATGAACGGTTCTCAGATGCACATTAACCCAGCAAACAAATCATTGCCTCCTACCTTTGGGCCAGCAACGCTCTTCAATCACTTTAGTAGTCTTTTTGATAGCAACCAGGTGCCAGCTAACCAAGGATGGGGAGACTGTCCACTCTCAACCCGAGCAGCAGCTGATCCATCCTTCACTGTTCAGTCTACCTTTCTGAATAACTCTGTGCTAGGACATGTGGAAAACGTGCATCCTGACAACTCCAAGGCTCCTGGTTTCAGGCCACCTTCCCAGCGGGTTTCGACTAGTCCTGTAGGTAAGTCATTACAGTCATGCACTGGACAAAATTCTTTCTCCAACCATTACACTTTGATAATCTCAAACTGAGAACTACTTTACAAATGACAGTTAGAGAATGCTAACGTAATGAGAATGGCCTACTTTTTCCAAGTGCTCTTTAAAACATTGATGATGATTTTTTCCCTCTTTTCTTCAGCTCTTCTAGGATATTAGGTGTTGGGAACATTGCGGACATGCCATTGATTGTCCACTGTAAGACACAGGAGTTCTTCTACCTGTTTGTATTGCTCAGAGTAGCATTGATTATAGCTTTTGGGT
Organism: Micropsitta finschii; assembly: GCA_034783455.1. Classification (NCBI taxonomy): domain Eukaryota; kingdom Metazoa; phylum Chordata; class Aves; order Psittaciformes; family Psittacidae; genus Micropsitta; species Micropsitta finschii. The sequence continues at coordinate 12,690 of JAVHNF010007038.1, read as the reverse complement.
TGCAGTAGAACACAGGATTTGGCGATACCGAACATGAAGCAGTGGGCCCAGGACTCTTGGCAGGCTCCAGCTGCTAGAGTGACTGCATGCAGTGGTTCAGTGTTTGATCTGAGACTCCAGACTGATCCAGTTGAGGGTAAACTCTCTGTACTTTCAGTCTCTACCACTGTAGGATTTTAATAAGCTTATGTTGTGCTGTGGGAAATTGGTGTGCTACTGCATGGTGTGTTTTATTACAAAGTCCCTGTCTTTGCTGTTAAGTACAGCAGGTGAAGCTTATCCGCATTTATTTGAAATGGATTAGGAACAGTCAGTGAGCTGCCTCCTCTTGTTGTGCTCTGCCTAAATGATGTTTATCATCTTAGTATTCAAACTATGCTGCAGGCAACTGACTCTACCCATTTGACTGGAAAGAACCCTTAAGGAATCTGGTCTGTGCCCCACTCTTCTCCCCTTCATTTTTGCCATAATGGCTTTATGATGCCTTGAAGTTGTCATTACCCCTGCAGTGTTTGGCACTCCTGTGCCACATCCTGCCCAGCACAGTAGCAGAACCAGATGTAGCTACAGCTGTGGGAGATGAAATAACTGGACCTTGTTCCTCAGGCTGCTAATGAAAGAATTGCCAGACCCTCCTCAGCAGGCTCCAGACACACTTTATGTTGGCTCAGCTTTTTCCCTGCAGTGCTCTAAATTGGAAGTTGGCTGTTGCTGGAATAACCCCTGGGGAAGGAAGCTTATGGCAAATGGGATCTGCTGATTTGTTGGTTTTTTTTTTCCTCATGGTCACATCTTGCATATACAGAGACGGCTGTTCCCTTATGCTAAAGTCATCCCAGTTTGTTCCTGGGAAAAATATATTGATCTTTTCTATCTCTTTAAATGACTGTACCTATTTGAAAGGTAGTCTGAATCTGTTTCTTGCCCAAGTTAGGAAGGTTAGGTAGATACCCAAGGAGAGCTCACACAGCTTACCTGGAGGACATAAGGGTGAAGTTGCTCTCAGCTGAAGCTGGAATTTGATCAGGATACTGCAAGTAAAGAAGAAACTGTTAATAGGTGGATGTGCTGATAAGTAGTGCCTGGTAGGAGATGACTGCTCAGTCAGCTCCTCAGCTGATTGATTTGGTGTCATTCTGCTTTTGATTCACTTTTGCTTCAGAATCTAAATGGTGTGTGCCTCAGGAGGAGAGCTGTTGGGGGAGCCTAGGGAGAGGGGGTATCTGGGAGGTGTGATCGTGAGGAAAGGAGAGAGGATGATAGGCTGAAGGCTCTCCACTGCCTTCCATTGGAGTGTAAGTGTGGTTCTGTGGCCTGGCCACCAGCCTCATTCACTGGCTTCTCCCAGGGGGGCAGAACTCTCAGCTCAGCCTCCACTGTCAGTTGAACTGGGGACTACCTTGGCTGTTCCCGTAGGGTTCTCCTGCAGGTTTCATGAGACTTGGAGAAAGGGGAAGAGGGTTGGTCATTGCTGGCTTATACTTTGGCCAATAGCAATATGCTGGGCAAGGGGCAGTCTGTGCCTTGCCTGGCAATTCAGTACACTGGTGTATAATGAGAGGGACTGGTAATGGCCGTCAATCCACCCATCCTCTGATCTCAGCTGTGACCACACCTGATGGAGTAGAGGTTTGTCTTTTGTGCTTGCCTTGCACAGTGGGCTGCGGCAAATGTTTTACACAAATCCACATCTCCTGGCGATCACCTCTGAGCTGATTTGGTGGAGATTTAATAGAATTTGATTGTGCACTAAGCCAGGTTTTTCTTAACAAGTTGTCCCCTCAGGATGGAGTTTGAGTACTTGGCTTTTCCTGTTCATGGATAAGCTCAGGTAACAGTGTGAGTTTTCTCTGGTTCACTGGTTCATTTGAGGCACAGACTCAAATACAGATCTCACTGGCTGTGGATCTGTTATGGAAATGGCCTTCTGCATCACTCATGTCTTTCGATCTCTTGTCCAAGCAGTTTGCAGATTGAGGGCAGTAGCATAACCATTAGAGGAGGCTGTGGAAATACTAAAAGAAGTCTTCTTGTGACTTCTTTCCTCTACATTATAAGAAGGGGTTTGAGACCTTGCTCACGTGGCATTGAAAGGCATCACAGGCTTGAAATATGCCTTGAAGCAGCACATGAGTATGAAGTTGCATGAAATACATGAGGTCCTTGTTCTACGTGGTGTGACAAGTGTCACAGTGGTTGCTCTGAAGGTGGAGGCAGGCCTGGCAGTAACCAGTTTCTGCAGAAGTGCCTGGAGGCTTTGGCAAACTGAATTTTGACCAGAGTTTGTGTGAGATTGATACACTGGTCTTGAACGCTCAGTTACAGTTTCAGAGCATGATGAAGAATTTGAACTGATGGCCCGAGTAAGTACAGAATATGGTATTACAGAAGGTTTTGGTATTAAAAACCTGGTTTTGAGGGTAAGTACACAAATAGGAAGGTCACTACTGAAATGGGGATTCTATAAGTCATTGTTCATAGAAACCATTTTTAATATTGGGCAAAGGTTTTTTTTATCCACTTTTACAAAAGGCAAGATGATGATAAAAAGTGTTCTAAGCTGCTGAATTGAACTTGTTGGTCTCTGGCTGTCACTTCCTTCAACCTGTATAAAATACACAGCAGTGCTAAAACAGTCTTGGCTGTATAATCATTGCACTGGGAAAGCTGACTGTCCTTCAGAAGACACAGCGGGGCATCTCTCCTGCAGAAGAGCTATTTTTGTCATAATCTCTGCCTTGTTCTCCATTAGGAAACCAGCAGTGCCTGTGGGCAGGAGCAGCTTTGTTACCCCTTCTGCATGGGGCAGACTCAGGATCTGCAGTGGGTTTTTCAGCCAGGTGGAGATTTGGGGTTGATGTGTGGAGGAGTTGGGCACCACTGGGGCCTTTTTACTACCTTGTATTTTGTGGATGGGGGTTTAGCAAGAGCATCCCAAGGGTAGCTCCATGGTCTGAGCACAGGGTGAGCCCTCAGCTGGATGTGCATGCACAGGAAGGAGCATCATCCTTATAGCCATGGAGTTTTGCACTTTGTGCTGTGATAAACCCTGAAAGATCCTCCCATGCTCAGGTTCCCTCATCTCAGCACCCCATTTTGGTGGTGGTAGTAACTGATTTCTCCTTGTCTATAATGGAGACATCCATCTCTTTTTAGGGCTAGTGAGAAAAATGCCTCCGTCAACTCCAGAAAGTAATTTTTGTCAGTGTGAGCAGGGTGGATCTGGCACTTCTGCAAGCAGTACTTAGGTTGATGTGCTGGAAAATATTGGGTGGAAAAAGACCTGGCTTTCAGGAGGGTGCCCAGGCGATGGAAGGTGCACTTCTGGGGTATGACTATAGACGTTTCCTGTCACCACTGCTGTCCACAGACTGCTGTGGTGGAAGTCGGTACAACCTTCAACCTTGCTCTGCAGCAGCATAGGCTGGTCCTGGTTGTGGTCATTTTGAAATGTTCAAATGGTTTTGAAACTAGTCTTGTTTAATAGGCCCTTGAAACTAAACCCAAAACTCAGGTGAACATATGGCTATGCCCAATTCTGCTTTCAGGTAATAAGGTGTGATAAGAGCTATTACAGTATTTTGGAAGAAGTACTTAAAAGCTTTGGCTTATTAAAAACCTGTAATTCCCCCTTGCTAATCATTTTTGTGGGACTTTGAACTTTCTCTCCATCTTTCCCTTCCTCTTACTCATCCCTGTAGAAAGCAGCCCCCCCCACCTGCTGTGCTGTGCATCGTCAGCCCTCTTTCTCTGGACACAGCATGTCCTGACCAATCTATATGTGAATGTACCTATAGGATGGCAAAAACTGTACTGCAGCGAGCTACTTCCTTGGTGCTGGATTCCTGTGGGACCTTCACAGAGCCCTGTATCCCTGTTTGACTTACGTGGCTTTTTTGTAAGCAAAGATCCTTGCCACTCCCAGCTTTCCTCTTTTGCCCTCCCTGCTTAAGATAATTTCCTTTCAGTGACCAAAGGGATGGCTGGTTTCTTCAAGCTTCAGGCCAAACCAGAGAGCATACATAAATGCCTTCTGTTGGTTTAGAAGGGAGAATCGTGCACTTGTAAAATGAACTTACCATGTGCAGATACCCCCGAAGGTCATGAGATGCTTTAATTATATTTGGAGCACTAGCTCTCTTCTGGTGCTTTGGAGCAAGTTCCCAAAGAGAGATATTTAATCAAATTTATGTTTATTTCAGGCTTACCCTCTCTAGATCCATCCAACAGCTCTACAACTTCTTCTTCAGGTCCTTTGACAGGCTTTTCAGCAAACATACAAGGAGCACGGGTTTACCTTCAAGGGCCAGCGCCTGTTGGGACTCCCAGCTTTAACAGACAGCATTTTTCACCACATCCTTGGACAAGCGCAACAAATTCATGTAGGAACTTCATGGGTCTGTCTTAGTTAACTATAAATTCATAGCTATTGTCTCTAGTAGATTTGTAACTTGAGGGGAAGTTACCCACTGATGCACAAAATGCTTTCCAATTGCTTTTAGCAGCTGTGAGGATGGTGTGCGAATCCCAGGCTGTGCTATTTTGTGTATTTTCCCATGTCAAACACCACTAGTTCTGGTAGCATTGCTAAAGGCATGTTTGGGCAAAATAATGTGTCACTAGGCTCAGAGAGGAGAGGGCGTGAGGCTGTGGGGGAATAGAGGTGGTTATACCAAGCTAAAGATTCCCCTCTGAATAGTATGAATGTCATATTAGGTGAAAATGTCACATTTGCTATGGTTTGAAGTTATACTTGCCTGGTTTCCCCCCCGTTTTATTTTAATTGGGGTTCTGGAATGATTTTGTTACTTAATATGCTCCAAAATCCTTAAGCATCATCTAAGGTAACAGTGGGTTTCTTTGCTAATGGGAAGAACATGGAAGTAGCTTTACAGAAAACATGGGGCTTTGATTCTGAATCTGAGGTGAAGAGGCTTTTCATGTCACTGCATGCAACTTCATTGTCACTCTGAGTTTAAGAACCAAAACATAAATGAGTGTTCAAAGGAAGTTGGATTTCCCAAGAAGAGTCAGTGACGCTTCTGCAGGTGGTGGGACTTGGGCTCTGACGTTACACATGTGGCTTTGGGAAGCTGTCTAATTTCTCTTCTGATGGAAGTGATGGATACCAAAACTACGCTGGTTAGATACTCATGGTATTTTGGCTGATGTTTTCACCTCTTCCTGAAACTCTTCCATGTTTCTTATTCTTTCTTGTAATTAACTTAGATGTACTGCTATGTCATGAGAATATCACATCATTCTGATGGCTGAAAGCATTTGTGTTAGAATGTTGATTTTTAGAATAAAAATAAACTCTAAGCAGAATTGCTGTGCAAGACCTGAAGAATGCTTGCCAAAGAAAGCCTTTAATGATTTGCTTTGAGATAGTACTGGGGGGATAGAGCGGGTAGCGTTTATGCTTGTGCGCTTTGTGTGTGATTAAGCAAGAGAAATGTTCTTTTCAGCAGGTGAATCTCCTATTCCATCAGTTTCCTCAGGATCATCTTCGCCCCTTTCAGCTGCTTCTGCACCTTCTAACTTGGGCCAGCCAAAAACGGGTAACGCCAACCAAGACCGAAAGGTTCCCCCGCCCATTGGGACCGAAAGGCTGGCTAGGATTCGACAGGGAGGATCTGTCACCCCAACACCCTTGGGAACCAACTTCACAGCTCCCGTTGGTCACAGTGGCATTTGGTCCTTTGGAGTTAACAGCGTGTCTGGTACGTCTGTTGTACAGCCTGGGGCAGCCTAAAGATGCTTGTAGGGCCTTTTGGAAGTACTGCATTTGAAATGAAAGTTGGGGAGGAAGAGAAAAGTTCCACAGTAATCGACTTCCATGTAGGGTATCCCGAAGGGAAAAATGGTGTCAGTGGTGGGAGAGTGTGTATCAGTGAAAGCACTGTGGTTTTCTCTCCTATGTGGGTGGTTTTCACCCAGCCCAGATTGTCTATAAGTTTATACTTCTAAACCTGGAGAACAGCTCAGAAACTTCCTACTGAGTCTATTGAAAGACACAGAAGTTAAAAATTAAACGACTTTTATTTGTTAAGGGGTCCATTTCCAAGTCTGACTCTTGAACTAAAGGAACAGCTACCTCTGTCCAAGTTTCTAGCTTGCTTTCCATTAACATTTTAAAATATTAGTTGTGGTGCAGCTAATGCATCCAGAAGCACAGAGAATCATAAAATTCTAGAATAGCTTGGGTTGGAAGAGACCTTAAAGCTCATTCAGTTCCAATCCCCTGCCACAGGCAGAGACGTCTTCCATTAGACCAGGTTGCTCAAGTTGTGGGTGCTGAACTTTGC
>JAVHNF010007029.1:17559-28041 GCA_034783455.1 Micropsitta finschii | reverse complement strand
GAGGAGATGGAGAATTTCATCTCAGCTGTGTCATAACAGGCTGGCACTGTTAAGGGTAGGAAGTTCTGTCAGTCTGTGGTTATGCTGATGGGGAGTTAGACAGCCTTAGCAGTAAGTAATGGAAATGGTTACCAAGCTCACTTTCAGCTCACTTTGTCCTGCTTAAGCCAGCAGTGACTGGGGGTGATTACCACGTGTTGATTTAGACTGATGTATTTCCCATGCAGTGTGATCATGCTAAGAACTGAATTACTGTGGTAGCTGCTGGCAGGCAATGCTGTCTGTGCCTGGAGAGGAGAGTGCAAGCAGCAGTCCTCACTTTGGTCTGTGCTTTGGGAAACATTAAGCTGTCAGTTAGGACCTCAGAACAGCCATGTTTGCAGAGGAAGATGACCCAGGAGGTAATGAGTTGTTTTGTAAACTTCTCCACGGGTGTTACCATGGGAGCTCCCATTTGCCAGGTGCTTTCAGCTCATCTTTGCGGTTACACTGGTAGAGAACTGAGAGAGGCCATAAAGCTAACTACATGGTCTTCCTGCCGGATATTGGTGGTGACCCTGTGTGTGCCTGGACAAAAGCTGTAGGACAAATTGCCACACAAAAAAACCCATTGAGGGATTCTTCTGCCTTTCTTTAGGGACTGTAATGATAACTGCCATGTTACAAACAAAGGCAGTTCTGGCTGAACTGGGGTAAGAGACCAACCCTGTCTGTTCTTGCATTAAACATCCTCTTTTCTTTCTGCAGGCTGCCCAGAAGGGAAGAAAGTTGAATTTATTACCAGCTTACTTGATGCTCTGACTACGGACATGGTACAGGCTATTAACTCAGCAGCACCTACTGGGGGTGGGAGGTGAGTCCAGAAAGCACTCAGTCTGAATGTCATCAAGGTGGCTGCAGAGCCCTGGGTGCCCCTGAGTTGGGGGCAGGAGGGAAGGGTGTTGCTCTGCTCTGATTCAGGTTCCTCTGGGTTGCTGGGAGAGGAGCTGAGGTTGCATCTCCAGACACTGCTCTGTCCTATCATCCTAACCCTGTTGGCCTCCTCCAGCCCCCCATCCCTGGCAGCTGCTCCACCATAAAGGTTACTATAGCCCATTTGAAGTGTGAAATAAGAGCTCAGTGGGAGGAAGTGGCTTGTTCTTTTGTCCCCTGGTGCATGAAAAGACCTAATAAAATGCAAATGGATTGAAGGAGACCGTGTGGCCTAGTGGCTACCACAGGGAGTGAGGAATGTGAACCGAATTCTTGGCAGTACTAGTGCTGTGGTTTTGCTGTGGGGCTGGAGCCAGCCAGCCGATGAGGGGAGGAGCTGTTTTTCATGGCCCTTTCCTCTGACCAGCTGCCTGTCCATCCCTCTTGGTAGGAGCCAGCAAGTCAGGCCCATTGCAAGAAGTCTGCATTGCTGGGGAACTGGGGAAAAGTTGAGGTCTTGTCTCCCCCTTCTGCTTGATAACAGCAAATCCCCTTAGTGCAGCGGCTGTAATGCTGCAGCAGGGTGGTCCATTGGGAACAGACCATGTTGGATTTAAGAGAAACGCTGTGTTGCCTCAGCTAGTCAAGGCTTCTACGGTTCTGCATTCCCCCACTTATAAGAGGAGTCAGTGCTAGTTTAGCACACAGGGATGCCACAATGACTGATGTGCTCATGTTCAAAAGGGCGTAGAGGTGAAGGAAGTGCCTCTGTGCGTGTGTTAATTCTGTGGGTATTGCTCCAACGTATTCAGAATAACATTGACCCCTTCCTTTCCTCTTTCAGAATGCTGAAGGAAGCAGTACCATCTTTTACTATTCAAGACAAAAACTTCATGGGTGGCACTTCTGTGCCCCTTAGTTTCAGTATGGATTGCTTGTAAACCCATATAATTTTAACTTCACATTTGGACCTTACAAATCAAGTCAGTGGCTGGGTGCCAGCACGCTGAATATTCTGTAACCCATCAAATTAGCAGTATACGCCTAATATGTCTGTATTCATATAAACAGGATGAAAAATACCCAAAGGATGGGAAATACATCGTTCTCTCTCAGCCATAAGCATTCCAATGTCAATTCTGTCTAATTTGCATAGTTCAAATACAGTGGGTATGGGTTGCAGGAAGCCCTGGAGAGTATTTGATATTTATTTGGCATCCTTGGCACTGGGACTGAAGCCCAGGAAATGTCATTATCACTCTTAAAATAAAGCTTAGTATAATCCAGTATTGTAGAGACCAGAGATGTATGCCCCCGCTGCACTTCTATAAACCGGCAGGCTTGCTTCCTAATGTTCCCTAAGCTTTGTGTATTTCTCAGCTTTCAATAGAGGCCTTTCTGGTAGAATTTTTCACTGCCCAGCTCTTCACGTGGTTGTCATGTTGATTTATTTTCAGCTCCAGTGTCGGCAGCCCAGTTGCAAGGGGAAAAAAATCTTTTAGCAGGCTGTCCTTCGTAAGGCGAACGACTGCTGCCACCCAAATACTCTGCCTGCCACAGCCACGATGAAATTCAAGAAACTGCTCTGGCATAAACCTCTCTGTGCATCAGCTAGGCTAAGCACACACCCCAGAGAATCTGCGTCAAACTTTTCCATCCCTCTGTGTCATGATGGGACCATTTATCTTGGAAAAAAAAAAATAATAAAAAAAAATTAAGGCATTTCAAGGAATTTTTGACATGACAAAATGACAATAATTTAATCAGTGCAGCTTTCATTTCATATGAGTTTGCAGAGTTAGGAGGCTGTTTCTGTCCTGTGGGTGCCACTTTCCAAGTTTCCAAAGGAAGGAACATCATGAGTCCTGTCTTCAAGAATATCTGAAATTGTCTGGGTGACCTAACTTGTCTTTGGCACTGGAAATGAAAGTTCTTTTACAAGACAAAGGGATATTTTAGCTGTAGGGTTAATCATAGGGCTAATTAGCTTTCAACCTTAACAACTAACAAAATACTGCATTTATGACAGTGCTTATCCTGTATCTCCTTGGCCCAGGTTTGCTGAGAAGGTCATGTTGAAACATAAAACTAGGATTCTGGCTATCTGATTTTCCTTTATGTCAGTCATGTCAATTTTAATGTCTTAATGTCAGTTCTCTTAATTTGTGAAGCAAGCTTGACCTATTGCAGGCTCTTCTCCATCTTTGCCATAATGATGACAAAACAGGTTCTGTATTTAAAAACATACTGGTTCCCTCTGTAGCCTCCTTTTTTTCTGTTCCTTTACAGTGCTCAGCATTTCATCCTCTTGGGCTTTCTTTAGAGTTTGAACAAATGCATCCAGTGATCCAAGGTAAATTTTTAATATATCACCAGCAAAGCTTATGCCTGTTGCAGGGTACAGGCCTGGCAAATGGCAGTGAAGAGCCTTTCCAAAAGTGTCAAGGACTGAAAAAGCCTAACTCAGCCTTCCTTAGAGTATTAAAAGAAAGAGAAGAAAAAGTTCAAAGCTGATTTTCTATAATCTGAGTATCTCTACAGGGACATAAGCTCTGCAAGCTCTTTAGCAGGGAAGAACATGATTAGCTGAATATAAACAAACTTGTGATCAAAATTTCTTTAAAGTGAAGGCAATTCTAAAGTGAGGCAGAATAAAGTTATGAGGGAGGTGACAGATTCCTTCTCTCTAAGGCTTTCATCTTAGGCCTGATGCCTTTCAGAAGGACTTGCTTTGGTCAAACCCAAGTTATGGTCCAAAGAGTAATTTGGTTTACATTCTGAGTGCATGATATACAGGAAATCAGATTAGATTACCCTGCTGCCTTCAGTCTGAATTTGGATATGTGAGGGAAAACTTCTTGCATTTGCTCAGTGTCTTCAAGACTTTACTTATTTATGCTGAAAAACTATCTGTGGCTTTGCAGTTAACATCCATATTAGCTTTTTGGGAACAGCATGGGGAGAAATGAGAAAGATCTGCATTTAAAATACTACACAGAGCTGTGCTAAATTGCACACTTTATACTTGGCACACACAAAAACAAGTTAGTAGCAGCAAAGTGTGGCTGTACAACTTGGATTGCTGCAGGCCATGTAAGTAAAACCTGATAAGACTTTTTTTTTTTATTGGGCATGCTTAAAGCAACCTTGTAATCCCTTATAGGTCTTGTCTCGTTTAAGCAAGTTCAAAGCTATTGACTTTAATCGAGTTACTCTTGCTTTACAATAATGTAAATGAGATGAGAACTTCCCTTCCTCTTGGCCCTGGTTTATATTACAACAAAATAGGCAAGTAGACTTCATTTAGACTTTTGAAACAGAAAATCTCTGGTAAAATTCATTCTTAAGTCTATGTAATAACTCCAAGGCACATCATGTTACTGTATGTTTTCAAAGTAATTAAGGGAGCGCTTGTAGGAAATTGGTTTATTAAACAGTGTTTGGTATCCTTTTTGAAAAAACACATAGCTGAAGTCATTCATATACAAATCCTATATAGTAAGAGCAGCACTTTTTAAAATTTAAACTTTGTTTTGGTACATTTTAGTCTGTTTTCTAATTCAGGCATATTCATATGGAGCCTAAACTACTGAAGACCAAAGGGGATCCCAGCCTGGGTTTCCCTAATCTGAGGAGCTCTCTTTGGCCTCTGCCAATTCAAAATGAATTTTAGTTGCCAAAATGTGTGCACTATGGCCTGCTACGTTGTCAGCAAAAATATTACTGCCTTATGGAATTTAGGGTTAAAAGGGCAGCTTACAACAGCCACCCTTATCATGTAACACAGCAGCTGCGTCCCTTCATTTGAAGTTGCCAATTATTCCCAATGTAATAGCCCTGAAAAGTACTTCAGAAAATTGCCCCCAAGGTTCCCTTTCATGCTCTAGTTGAGAAGTTTGAAGCAGGCAAGCACAGCTCAACACATCTCCAGCGTGTTCTGAACCTGAGCTATATTCTAATAAAGATTGACACTTTCAAGTAGTGCAGGGTAATCAATGCCCAACTCCTATTGCATTTCAGTTGAAGTTGGGTATCAACTTTTCTTTGTGCTCCTATGGAAATTCTAGCCTAATTAAAAATACGGGAGAGTTCATGTAAGAGGAGGATCTTTGAACAGTCAATGAGGAGTGAAGGGAGGTGATTTTTAAACCTCTTAAATGATTTATCCCACAGTCTTTAGAGAAGTTGCATTCAGAATAATGTTTCAGACACAATTTAGCAGGGGGAGAGGAAGAAACTGGCACTGTAATAGGAAGATAACTTAAGTTTTAACCATAGAGGAATTATGCATTCTCCATAATGAATTTGAACTGCGTAGTATTCTTTTGTTTAGTCTGAAGACAGCTTAATTTTTGTTGGCTTTTTGATTCCTTGGCTACAGGAAAGGAGGAATAATAAAACAAATACAGGATCCTTTTGCAGTTCCATTAGAGTAATCCTCTTTGATTCAAGCCATGCTCCACCATTACAGCCTTTAACTTTAGAATAGACAACTGCAAAGAACAAGGAAGGGAGTGTAAGAAGTGGAAGCAGAGCAAGAACAATTCTGAATTTTACCTTATTTTGTTAAACTCATCATTTTCCACCACTCCGTGCAGGCACCTTGGTGAACATCATCAATGCAGTCATGGGCATTGACTTATAGGGTCAGTCCTGTAATTTCTTTAGCATGCTTCATTCAGCAACAGCACCAAGCAAGGTATACATCCTTGCAAAATGTTTTCAAAGTTGTAGAAACTTACTTAACTCCTGTATACATCCTGACCACAAATATACCTTGTGTGTCAACAGTGAAAGCTGGGCTTACATTTTTTTTCTACTCTGTTACTTCTTGCAACTTCTTGTGCATCAGTCTTCTTCCATCCTGGAATAGCTCCCTCTGGTTTATAGTCTTGTCAGTCCAATTAGGCAATGTTAAGCTGGACTTTCCTCCTCTTGTCTCCACTGCTATTGCTGATATATAAAGTCTGTTACAAAAGAACAGGTTTTCTAAAGATCTTCAAACAGCTGATCATCAGCTGGGTACTTCAACGACTGCAACCCTTTCTTTCTGTCAAAGCAGTATTTTGTATTAGGATTTTCTGTCACTGCAACAATACTCCGGGTCCATGCAGCCTGTGCAGTCAGATGCAGTGGGGCTGCAAGTGTTCATAGATCAAAGGATTTGCTTTGGTAGGAATGGACTTCAGTTTGCTTAGTAAAGTTTGATGGGACACATTGCACTTTGACAGCACAATTCATAGAGGATGATAAGAGACCTCATAGCAGCTTTCCCGTATCTGAAGGGGGGCTATAGGGATGCTGAGGATGGACTCTTCATTAGGGACTGTAGTGACAGGATAAGGAGTAATGGATTAAAACTTGAACAGGAGAGGTTTATACTGGATATAAGGAAGAAATTCTTTACTGTAAGGGTGGTGAGGCACTGGAATGGGTTGCCCAGGGAAGCTGTGAATGCTCCATCCCTGACGGTGTTCCAGGCCAGGTTGGACAGAGCCTTGGGTGGAATGGTTTAGTGTGAGGTGTCCCTGCCTATGGCAGGGGGGTTGGAACTATATGAACTTAAGGTCTTTTCTGACCTTAACTATTCTATGATTCTATGACTTGGGCAGTGTGGACCAAGGCTGGTCCATACTTTACCCAGTTTCACAATTATGAAAAAAAGACTAGACAAAGTTAAAGACTCAGTTGGGTGCTATGTGGACTTAACACCCTGTGGCTCTGTGGGAATTCTCCTGGTTCAGGACAGAAGCAACTATTACCCCAGCTAATGCTGTGCTCATTTAGTGGAAAAAAGGCCAAGGGCCTCTATACCTGTTACAACAGTAAATCCAGAAAAATGATGGAGACTTTCCATGCTTTAAGTCACAAAGAGTTCTCTGAGAATATTTGTCCCTTACACTCCAGAAGGTGAGGTAATAGGCAGGGCCATGCTTTCTGTTCCTGTGCTTCCAAGCCAGCACTTTGCCTTGTCCATCACTGTTACCAGGGCATCGTTTCAGTTCTGGCAGGAGATCCTATCTGAAAGCTTAATTGAGGCACATTTAGGCTATCTGAGGCAGTTTTATGTTGCTCAAGCTGGAGTCACTGAGAAGTTTTAATTAGTGAGCAAACACAGTCTGTCACTTTCTTCTGTGTGATGCACAGAAATCTGTTTGCTTCCTCCCCAAGTACAGTACAGCATCTCTAAGCCGCTGGCTGCTATAATTATAATGGTATAAGCATTTATACAGCTCTATAAAGGTGAACAAGTGAACCGGGTGCTTTGCAAATACAAAACCACTGGTCTCATTCCCAAAGAATCCAGAGTTAGATATGGTCAAGAAAAAACAGGAGGCAATTAGCTTGAGGGGAAAAAATGGATCCTGCAGAAAGCAAGGATCACCAGGGCTGGATGTCTGAAGGACAGATTTGGATAGAGGACTTCTGGACTGAATGACTGCAAAAAGTCTGGAAACATTGGAATTTCTTTCCCAATCTGCCATGGACCTCACAAATGACCTTCGGGAATCAAGGAATCTGTGCAAGAGGTCTCCCTGTAAAACTGATATTACTTCAACTCATGCAGGTACCAAAATAAAGGCAGGCTGCAGAACAGAGGCTGGGAAGAGATGAGAGCTATTGTGGCAGAAGAGCGTCAGGAGGCACACAAGGAAACAGGAGAGGGAACAGGGAAAAAAGGAGATAAAACCTCTGAAAAGTGAGGAGGCAAGAAAAATGACAAGAATAAGAAACAAGATGGTCCCCTCAAGCATGGCAGAGGAGAGTATGGGTTAGCAACGCTTTGGTCAGGCTAAAGGGAGTGCAGAAGAGTCTGAAGAGCAGCTGTCAGTGGATTAGAGTAGCTAAAGCAGGTAGTGGCCAGAGCATAGAGAAAAATTGTAGTCATGGTGATAGAAAAGCAAGGACCACTTCAAGAAGAAGATACTGAGACAGAAACTAAAAGCTTCAATTAGGCCTTTAGTGAGAGACTGGTTCTATGAAATGAAATAAAAGGAGAAAAAGCCTCCCAAACCCAGAAAAAACAGAGGAAGTATTGGAACCAGATTTGGAGAGAACTGATACTTTTATATTGAAAATACTGACTTGAGGCAGAATGAATATGTAATAGCAGCAAGAACTTCAGGAGGAGAAATGAAAAAACCCACAGGGATTTAAAATTGGACAGTCATGGACAGAATAGAAAATCATTTCTGCACTAGAATAGTGCAGAAATGTCTGGGTGCATTGAGGAGGAGAGTGGAATGACCAGCAGTGCTGTGTTTCGGAGGCATCAGGTAAACAGCTACATCAGCACCAACGTTTGGTGTCACCCACTGTGCACACACACATCTGGTTTGCTGAGATGAGAATCGACCTTGGTGTTTCAAATGGACACAAAGTAAAGAACAGCAGTAACTGTGAAGTTTCAAGTGGCCAAGAAAACACTCGTTGCACAAGCACAGTCTTTGCTTTCACTTGACAACACTGCCCAAGGTTTCTCAAAAAGTAACTCTAAATCTGCACACTCATGTTGCTACATATGCAGGGATGGCTAAGCCAATCTGCTGTGCATGGAAATCCGTGACATAGCATCAGCCTGCCCCCTTGCTACAATCACACCAAGGGGGTGGTGTTGTGCAGAGCACTAGAGCATCTGGAGTTATTATATGGAATTATGTGACAAGTGGAAAAGAGATGGAAGAGCAATTAAACTGATTTTGTTAGGCTAAAGGGAGTATAAAGGAGTGTGGAGAGTAACTGTAAATAAATTACAGTACCTTAAGCAAGAAATAGCCAGAGCACAGAGAAAATTTGTAGTCATGGTGATAGAAAAGCAAGGGCCACTTGAGGAGTTCTGCATGCTCTCATGAGATGCTGCTTTAAAACAACTTGTTGCAACTTCTGTGTCTCTATTCACTTTGATTTACAGTATCATAAGCATTCATGTATTTTTCACATTCCAAGAGTTACAGAAGACTTTTACTCATTTAAGTTATAGACTCAGAATGGTGATTCTCAGTATAACCAAATTTTGTATTCTAATCATTTGCAAATCACGTATTATGCCACCTGCAGTTTTAGTGGTTGGTGAATAAAAGCTACTCCTGACATTCAGAGACTTTTTTTTAATCATGGAGCTGAGATTTTATGAGCTGTACCACAGTATGCAAAGGTAACATACAGCAGAGACTGAAAGAAAACAGCTAAAAATTGACAGTATATTTAGGACTGATGTGGAGCTTTTTAGACAAGCAAGTGTGCATTCCCAAAGTGAGCTAAAAGCAGTGGCTGTTGTGGGAAGAAGGTTCAAAATAGGTGTAGGTTGAAAGACTGTGTGGAAAACCAGGAGACATGCAGTGGTAATGATAGTCATCAACAGGAACATGTGATGGTGAAGCATTTTTAGAGTGGAAAGTCTTTTAGTTTGGATGCTGGTTTCATGTTAGTTTGTTCTGTGATGATGCTCTAGTAGAGCATCATGGATAGCTGGGGATTTTTCACAGTCCCCTGCTGTGGTGGGTTGACCCTGGTTGGGTGCCAGGTGCCCACCAAAGCTGTGCTTTCACTGCCCTCTTCAGCTGGACAGGGGAGAGAAAATATAACCAAAGGTTCTTAGGTTAAGGACAGGGGGAGATCACTCAGCAACTACCATCATAGGCAAAACACACACAATTTGGGAAAATTAGTTTAATTTATCACCAATCAAATCAGAGCAGGATAGTGAAAAATAAACCCTATCTTAAAACACCTTTCCCCCAGCCCTCCCTTCTTCCTGGCTTAACTTGACTACTGATTTTCTCTGTCCCCTCCCCTCCAGTGGCACAGCAGGATGGAGAAAGGGAATTTTCCCCAACATGATTTTAGGAGCTGTAATCCTGAACCTTATTTGAACTTGATCTTTAAAATGGACATGTGGCAGATATGGAGGACAAGTCCCAACAGGCAATTTTCTGCTTCTGTTGTAAAAGCCAGGCAATAGTTACCCTCATCCTTCCATCTTGCTTGCGATTATATCAACTGATCTACAGGCTTCAGGCCAAGTCATTTCATTTGTGCAAATCACTTATGCCATAGACAATAGTAAATAGCTTCTCTCAGTTTTCTAGTGTCCTTCTTTGCTGATAAAGGTATGTAAACAAGCACAAAGCATAGATGACATGATCTGTACTCCCGGAGTACACAGAGCTGTGACCGTAGTATTTTCTCTAGTCAGTATCTTTCTCTCTCCCCCTAGAAAATATGTGAGGTTTGTTGACTGGAGCTTCTTATGCTGCTTTGAGATGCCTTGCCAAGTTGTTTGTTATCCCACTTCCTTCCTGCAGGCAATCCAAGCAGTGGAGGCTTCCCCTGGAGCCCTGCCCCTCACAACTGCACCACTGCAACTGCTCAGTTCTCAGGCCCTCTCTTGCAGCCAGAAATGTGGTGGCTGAGTGCTGGGATCTGCAGGAGCTCTGAGAATGTTCCACTTCTGTGGGCAGACCTCACACATGAGAGTTCTGCAACACTGCTTGGCTCTGAGATGCTGTGAGCCAACGGCTGCCACCTCACCCCATGGCACCATAGACCTGCCCAGCACTGTCTTGCAGA
>JAVHNF010007026.1:0-13592 GCA_034783455.1 Micropsitta finschii | reverse complement strand
GTCCCTGCCCATGGCAGGGGGGTTGGAACTAGATGATCTTGAGGTCCTTTCTGACCCTAGCTATTCTATGATTCTATGAAACTCTTCCCCTGACTTTAAGCAGCCTAGGGGGTAACTTAAACAGCCTGGGCCATGTCGTGTCGTGCCAGTAATCTACCATTAGCTGAGCTGGAGTAAGTACCAGAAACAGCAATGCATTACTTGAGTTCATCTCTATTGCTGCTACTTTGCTCGCCTATTTTAGAGCTAGCTGAGGGCTTTTTATGCCACTGATGTTTTCCAGAAAGGTTTTCTGCTCTCTTGTGCTGCCTCTGGGCTCACTGTGGTCCTAATTTTCTCAGCTGCGGCATTAAGTGGTACCTGCAAGGGCTGCAAATAAAGCCCCGGGTGAGGTGAGGCTGCCTGCCCTACAAACAGCCTCCTTGCTGTCACAGAGAAATGTTGCAGCCGCTAGGTGGTAGGAGCTGCCAGTGTTGTCTCTCCCTGCTATGGGTCACAGTTTTCAGAGCTCAAAGAGGTAATATGAATTGCACAGCAGGCTGGCAGAGGCTGGACGTGGCCCTCTTCGTTCCCACTGCTTGGCTGAGTAGTTTTGGACTTGCATCTCCAGATTCCTTTCCTGTGAAAGGCAAGGAAGGAGACCTGCTGCTTCCTTGCAGTCTAAGTTGTGCTCATACGCATGCAAGTGAGGTTTTCCTTGCTCCCCACATCTCTGGGTTTTAATTTATTTCTTTTTATTTATTTTTTTTTTTAATTGAAAGCCTTGCTATGGAAGCTTTGCAGCTTGCCCAAGCCATTTATCTCTGCTTTTTCTAGGGCCTTAGAATCATCCTTTAGTGTCACAGAGGATTATGCTCCTGCTCCAGTAATCTGTGAGTTGCTGACAGGTGCTGAGACCTGTGGATAATCGTGGATCCTGTATTAGGGAACACAAGCACAAAAAATTGCTTGTTTCCGTTTTACCTGACACTGTCATCCAACACCTCAACCATACCGTCCTAGAACGGGTGAAATAGGCTGTATGTATAAATAGCTAAATCAGTAATTTAATCCTGAGGAATGCAGATCCTGGAATGTTTTAATTAAAAGCAGTTTGCAGTAGGTAGGTCCTGTCTTCTTTAGATTTTAGGAACCATCCTCCTGTGCAGGTGGTATGCTCTTAAATCCCTTTGTCTCCACTCATATGCATGAGAATGAAAAGGGATGGGGGAGATCAGCTTCCTATGCAAATAGTGTCAAATAGCTTCTGGGTTTTATGTTTATTGCCCTTACCCCTTTTCTCATGCTTCCAGGAGACCTCAGGCAATGCTGTTTCCAGCACTGTCCTTGCTAGCCTGATCATTATATGGATTTGCTTTGGGTGGCTCTGCTGACAGTTGTTGAGGCACAGAGCCTGCCCGTGCTGTTCCAAAAATAATGAGACACGAGAACTTGGCAGAGGGATGTGATTTTTCTGTAACGAGCGTCCTTCCGAGATAATAGCTAGCAGGAGTGCTATTGAAGCCAATAGGGACTGGCCCAGGGACTCCAGGGCAGCATAATAATTGAACTGGTCCCATTTTACGAGGGCAGCCTGAAGTCCGGCACGCAGCTTTGTGCTCCCTTTACAAGCTGCCGGCTGATGTCATGCTCTCGACATGGAAGGGGAAGTTTTCTGCACGTCTCTTCTGGCTCTTGAGGCACTCAAACAGTTCTCCCATGGTCAGCATGGGCATCATGTCATGGGTCACCCAGGTGTTTTGAGAGATTAGATTTATTTCACTTCCTAGAAGTGTTGCAGATAACCTGGAGCCTTTGATGGGGACATAATTTTCAAGTGAGGGCCCACCAGCCAAAGTGGTGGGACTGAGCAGTGCCTGCTGGCTGGCTGCTCACCCACCCGTTAGTCCCCAGGTGCCACAAGAGAGGTCTAGGTGCCCTTGTATGTCCAGGGGAGTCCCTCAGTCATGGTCCTTCCAGGGGCTCTCTGTATCACCCTGGCTGTCACCAGCTACGCCACTGTCACCAAACAGGCAGAGCGCGGCATAGTGGAGGTAAGGAAGACCACAAAGGCAGTGGCAGCCTTCCCAGAGCTTTGGTTAGATAAACAAGTGTCCTGAGACAGGCCTAGGAGCGTGCTGGTGGGTGGTAAGGAAGTCGTGAGGCTTCTTTGATATTCTCTTTGAAAGGTGCTGGAGAGGGAGCCCTTTAAAAGCAGAGAGGACAGCTTTGATCATCTCCCAGGCACTAAACCCCAACCTTCCCTCTCTGGCATGTCAGAGGAGGCATGACTCCATACATGCATACACCTGACAGCCAAGTGCACTTTTCAGATGCTTTTCTGTAAGCATTGAGACCTTTTCCCCTGTTCTTGATCATTGAGACCATTGCTAGCCCCAGGCCACTCTGTTGGAAGACCAGTGCGCACTTCAGTTTTCTTGCTGTCAGTCAGAAATCAAGTAAAGAACTTGACTGGGACATCCTGTTTCTGGACCAGGCATTTTCCAAAAAGCTTGGCACAGTCTAGCATGCCTCCTGGCTATAAACACAAGGCACCCTGCTGGAGGCTGGCTTCAGAGTCTTCTTGGGGTCAGGCTTGAGTTGTGTTTTACCTGGAACTCTATAGGGGAGAGTTAGGGTTTCTGGGGGGGCTGTTGGACAGGAAGTACAGGGGAATTCCCTCTCTCCACCTTTCTGTCCATTGTGGCTTCTGCAGGTATGGGCATCATGGTGCTCTCACATTGGCTTTGTCACCATGGGAGAAGCAGTTTATTTCTGCCTTTCTCTGGCTCCTGTTTTGTCTATCACCAAATAAAGGCAACCTGGTAAAGAGTGTGTCTTCCTGTGGTTTTACAATGTTTGTATCCACCAAAACCCATGACATCTTTGCTGGTATACCAGCTCAAGTTGCCAGTAAATCAGATGTGCGAAGCCTCCAAAACCCATTCTGAAAGGCTCAGCTTTCTCTGTTGTGCACAGTAACACCTTGTGATGGTCTCTTCGTTGCAGGAACAAACATGGTCAGAGTTTTGGTTGGGGTTTTTTGTGGGCATAGTGGAAGGTGAAACAAGATCTGACTGACATTTCTGATTTGATCTGTGAACTTTGCTGGGTGTCCACACTTAGGCTGCACAAAAAGGTGACATGAGCTGAAGGGTCAGCTGCCATCATCATGTTGTAGCTCCTGAGTGTAACTTTCCCACCCCCAGTTGTTGAGGGACCATGGGTACTTGCATTGTTATGAAGCTGAGAAAATGCCTTTCTCCATCTGCAGTGGCTTTTGGGAGAGACTGTAACTTAGACTTACCAAATTTATTGCAAGGGTAGCTGAAGGAGATGCTGTTGCCAATGGTTAGCCACAGCATGTGAAACTATTTGTCTTTGGCCTTAAAATCAAGGAAGTTGCAGCATAAATACAGATCAAAATGGAATCAATTCACAAGCAGCCTGAGCCAGCAGGTGCCACTAAGGATAGAGGAGGAGGGGAGAACCAAAAGAAAGAGCAGTAGAAGCTCAGAGAAGAGGTAACTAGATGAGGTGCGACCCAGCAGTACTTTAGGTTTCAGTCTCTTTGAATCCATATTGCTTTCCAGGTGATGTTTAGGGTGGGAGGATGGATCCACAAAGCCCTCAAAGTAAGCAGTTTCCAAGTGGCCTTTGAGTGTTTTGGCATCCTTAGTTTTCCTGAAAACCTTTGGCTGAGCTTGTAGAGCTCTCTAGCCTCCATGATAGGGGGATTGGAACTAGATGATCTTAAGGTCCTTTCCAAATCTAACTATTCCATGATTCCTTAGCGCAGTTTGAGGCCAGCAAGTATTGCAGAGTTCAGAGCTGTCTGAGGTTGGTCACTCCAAACCAGAAACACCAATTCCAATAGCTTTTTTTCTGAACCAGGGGCTGTAAAATGAGCGTGATCTTTACAGAGCTCATACAGGTCTCTTCTGAGACACTGTGATACCAGCAGCCAGCTGAGTCGTGCAGATGTCCTATAAATCTTTGATTAACAGGTGATGTCTATATTGTGCTACATTCTAATTCCTTATTCCTCAATTTATTCCCGTCTAAATTCAGCCAACCCTTTGGGTTTTGATCTCTGAGGTGGGAAGGAGTGTTTATGTAGTTTTCTATGACATTTTAAAAGGTCTGGAGGGGAAGATTTAATTTTGTTTATTCTTTCAATTAGCTTTGATTTATTTTGTTTTTGATGTTTTGTTTTAAAGGTAGCTAAGGTGGCTTGCTTTTCTGTTTTAATTGGGATTATACAGACTTTTTTTGGTATGGGATTTAAGTGGTTGACCTAGTGTCTGGGATGAATTTTGTGTTTTTTCTAGTTGTGAGTTTTGGTTTGTTTCTAATAGAAAAAAATACAGATGAACAAGAGTGAAAAAAAGTTATCCTTTTGCATTTATGCTGAGTAAAAGTTTCTACTCAAAAGATGAGATAATCATGTAATGGTGTATGAATTAAACCGTCTTAAGGAGAGGGTATGAAGAGGAAGGATGCATGTATGGTTCACTTGTGTACTCCGAAGGCTGCATGGTTCCAGAGAAACGGCTGAATGAATTTGTGTGTTACAAAACTCTCCAGTCTATGAGCTTGAGATTTTAGTCGCATGGTTAAGAAAACAGAGGCAGAAATTTGGAGGGTGTAGTTAGATTTGTGATTTTTTTTTTTTTTTACCTATTTACTTTTCCTGGGGCAGGTGGGAACACTGACTCCCATCAGCTTGCCCTGCATTGTAGTTGTCATTGTTCAGCAATTCTGGAATGAGCTCAGGTGTCATGCTGTGTGGTGCCATGCACACATGTGTGCAGAAGGCAACCTTTACCCCGAGGGACCCCACAGAGTTTATTTATGCAAATGAGAAGAGCCAAATTGATATTCTTTAGGTGATGTTTATGTGCCTGACTGCCACACAGGAGAACCTGCATTGTGCCCATTACCAGCAGCGTCAGATAGCAGAGTGCGGTTTTAAGTGATAACTGGTGATAACTGTCCTGTTCCAGTTGTGACAATGACGCCAGTGGCTTTGTTAAAGGAACTAAAACTAAGCCTGGTATGGGGAAGTGACCCACGCTTCTCAGAAACATGCTTACCAGCTGCCCAGCCTGGAGTAGATGCCACGTGCACCTTATTCCCGCTGAGTGCTTAATTTTACTGCACCCCCTTCTAGCTAAGAAAAAAACCCTAACAACAAACCAAACCACCCCAAAACCATCAGAAGAAAGAAGCCTTCCCTTTCTCAGCCTTTCATATGTGGCACACAGTGATCTCTCCATCTCGATAGCCCCAGGGCTGTATGTGCTGTCTATGGCATGCTCCCTTGCGTGGCTTGATGTTTCCTAGGCAGAAGTGATTCCTGAGGCTGGCGTGCACTTCTGCAGCCACTGAAGCAGGGAGGTAAAAAGGCTGCCAGAGCACCAAAAGCCAGCTGGCAGATGGCTGTTAAACCTGTTGCCTTTCTGATGCTGTCTTGCTCGTCTGGGAAGTCTCACAAGCAGAGCAGCAGCAGGTACCATAGCAGTCATCACTGTGGCTGTGTTTGGGAAGCTCAACTAATGCATGCACGTAATTCCAGCTGAGCAAATGTGGCACAGAGGTGTTTCTTCTTCTCTGCTTGATGTAGTTATTCTGATTTGAAATCAAAGGACCAAATCTTCACCTAACAGAAGTCAATGTCTTGCTCCATCTCAGTCAGGTGAATGTGGCTTTGACACTGTCTGGAAATTGTGGCTGAGCTCATCCCATCTGCTTCAGCTGTTGTGTACACACATGTTGCTTTTAGTGAGCCCGTTCTTATAACACCTGCAGTCCTCTCTGGATTTGAAAAACTGCCACATATAACCCCCTGAACAGACTGCCCTCCTGTAAACTTCCTAGCTGGACCAGTACTCAGCTCACAGGGATGCGGTGCATCCTTGGTCAAAGGGCTGGGTATAGAGGGAAGGCATTTCAGTGCAGAACAGTGCCTGAGTGTGGTTCATGGTTCTGTTACACCTATGAAGATAAACACTGAGAAACAAACCTGTTTATTATTCCTCCTCTGGGTCCTGTGCTTTGCGGTGCCTTGACCTAGATATGGATGGCTACTTGCACTGCTGGGGGATTTGGACATGTGGCTTTTCAAGGCCTGGTACAGTGACAGCACGGTTTATTTGCACGCTCCCAGCAAGACCTAAGGCAGACTGCTTTGTGTGGGTGCTGTGGACCACAAAGGGAGAACAGGAACATTGGGAGTGCTGAGGGAGCCTGCCAGCTCTTGTAATTATCTTGTAATAATTTGCATGCAAGCTCCCTGAGCCCTGCTACTCTTTTTTTGGAAACAGTAAACTTTTGCTGGGAAGCAGTGACACAGCTGTTTCTGTATGGAGATAATTTTGAAAGCCTGCCTTCTGCTCTGCAAAGCATGAACTGCCAAAACAATGAAAAACTACTGTTTTCTTGGGGAAATCCTTTGGCTTCAGGGAACTCAGATTGAGCCTAAAGCTGATTTTCTGAGAAGTTGTGTGTATGAATTATTTCCAAAAAGATGAATGCAAACCTAGCGGAATTCCTGAGCCAGGAATCCCGATTAATACAATTTTTATTTTTTGGGAAAAATTGGAATGTCGCTTTAAACCACATTTAACCAGGTCTCTGTGTCCTCCAAATGCTCCCTTACATGGCAGCTGATAGCTAAAGAAGATGCTTGGGTGGCATTACTGCTGGGATGTGTCCTTGGTGGGTCAGCTCAGCCCCTTATCCTGCAGAGAAGTCAGTGTGTGCAGAAGCAGTGTCTAGGAGAGCTCTGCTGTGAATGGGATGTGCAGGGCTTGTCCAAGCCTGTTCCTGGTGGCTCTGGAGGCTGGAGAGCAGACACCCATTGGTGTTTTGCAGTGAGTTTCCTACACCTTTGCTGATGACTTTCTTGAGAGAAGTTCTCTCTGGTCCATACTGCCCTTGGCACAACAGTTGTTGTAGGGCAGATAGGGAAGACAGCTTTGCTATTACAGCCTGCATGTAAGAAATATTTTTTCTCCATCTCCTCCCTCCATGTTTCCTGAAGGGGGCAATGCTGCTGCCCTGTCCCATTTACTTAGCATGAAAGCCTGTGATCAAAGGTAAGGTTCTCACCTCTTACCTCTTACCTTTCTTCAGAGGTCTTTGGTCTTGTGTAGGTTGTACATGGACATCAGTTAGACTTTTAACTAGGTGGAGGTTTAAGTTATGCATCACACTGGATTTTTTGGGTCATGCAGAGGGAAAGGATGGTCTTTTAATAAAATCTGTATTTTTTTTTAATTCTTTTTTCTCCTGTGATAATGAAGAGCAAAGGTATGAGGGTTCAAAACAGCTTGCTTGTAGAGCTGGTGAGGGCAAAGGGCTGAAGTAATGTTTGGGCTGGATTTCATAGTGCTTGTGTTTGCAAGGGGCAGTAACTAGTATGTGGGCTGTCCCACCCAGTGGCTTTTGCATTCAGGGGACTCTCTTCAAGCCCCACCAAAACCCTACTAAGACAGCAAGCAAATGAAGCTTTGAAGGTATGTGTAGTTGCTATCAAACACGGTCCTTAAGACATAGTATGTGATTCCAATAGCCCCTGTCCTGCTCATAGACATAGGATTAGCAAATTAAAATTTAAACAAATAAATTAAAAAAAAACCCAAACAAACCTCAACCCCCCCCCAGAAAACCTCAGTTTTCTTGCACTGAAATTGGTAAGGCTAATCTCTGGCCATAGGCCAGCCTTGAAATGACCCCACCTGATCTCATGGACTTTATTTCCTCCTAGTGTTTCTTTAATTTACAGTAACAATTGCTCTGTAACTTATTTATCTCAATCCCAGCCCAGAAATGGTGCAATGCGATTTCCTCATGTGGCTGCCACCGCTGCAAAGGCTTTCAGGTCACTGTTTCCTGTTGACTCAAATGCTCTTTTCTTACTCTTGCCAACGTCAATCAGAGATAGCAGATCAGGGAAGACTTCTGAGCAGTGCAAAACAGAAAAATATAACAGTTTCTTCACAGCGAAGGTGCTCAGGCAGTGGAACAGGCTGCCCAGGGAGGTGGTGGAATCACCGTGCCTGGAAGCATTCAAAAACTGCGTAATGAGGATCTCAGTGACATGGTTTAGTGGTGGTCTTGGCAGTCATGGGGTAATGGTCGGACTTGATGAGCTTAAAGCTCTTTTCCGACCTAGTTGATTCTATGAGTAGAAATCTGAGGATTTCAGTATTAAGCCCTGTCAAAAACCACTCCAGCTTTCAAATTCTTCTGATTCTCACTGATAGTCCCCAAGAAAGGATGCACATAACTTTAAATCAGGTCAAATTTTCAAGTATCTGAACTATCCGTCATTTTAAGATTTCTTTTCCTGGTGCCTTTTTAATTTGTTTATTTACTCTTAATCTGTCTGCTGAAAAATTGCCTTCTTCCCCCTGCACCTCTTCCCCCCATAAAATAGCACTGTTTATTTTATTTCTCAGTGATTCCTGGGGGAGCATTTGGTCTTTGCAGTTTGTCAAGCCAATGGTCTTGCTTAAGAGTGAAAATGGAAGGCTGCCTGTTTCTTAGATGCTGTTCCCCAAAGGGTGGTTGTTAGTGTTCATTTTGCTAATACATGTTGCCAGGCATGTAGCAGGCCAGTGCACAAATGCTGTATCATAAACAAGTTATAATACCCATCCTTCCTTTTTCTTCAGATGCCCCACGGGATTTCTAAATGTTAGAACACTGGACAGACAATTAGCTGGACCTCTTAAAAAAATAAATATATATACATATATAGTTCAAAGTACTGTATTTATACTTGACCTTTGAAGTAAGACCATGGGCGGAGGTGAGGCGTTATGATGATCTTTAAGGTCCCTTCCAACCCACACCATTCTGTGATTCTATACCAGCTCAGGTTTACAGTTAGTCTGAAGCAAGAGCTGTTTGTAAGAAAAAGCTGCTAATGCCATGACAGCAGTGATGTGAATGTTAAGCCTAGCTGTTTCAGTACTCACTGGAACATTTAAGAAAGAAGTAGTATCTCTTTTAAGCATCATAGTAGAGTTGAGTACATCCAAAAGATCAAGATGGGTCGTGGGGGTTTGTCTGGAGAAGCAGTTTTATGCTAGGAAGAGTTAACTTTGTTTCCCTGAAGCTCACCTTTAAGGAAAGAGTAGAAAATACATGCATGTTCACCTAACTGTATTCATGTTTATGCAAGCATATATATTACTTATATAAATCCACAGACACACACACACTCCCCTTGTCGGGTTGCTGCTGTTGGAGATCTGGCAAAAAGGATTTCTTTTTTAAGTATGAGCTTGAAGAGATGCCTGGACAAGCTCGTCTAGGTAAACACGTGTCATGTGAAGAGATCAGCAAGGAAGGAGGCCGGGAGGAATAACAAGGAGATGTAAAAGCTGGCCTGACTGGCAAGGCAGGGGTGATAACTGCACTGCAGCTGGAGGAAGGGTTGCTGAACAGGTAGGCAAGGCATAGCCAGGCTCAGTTTAACTAATGCATCAAAGATGTAGCATTAGAGATCTGATGTGGGCTGAAGAGCCAAGTTTTGCTGGTTTGCAAAGTTTGTGCTACTGTCTTAGGCTGGTGCTGTAGACAAGCCAGCTCAGGTGTCTTTGAGCAGCCCTGTAATAAAGGCACAGTGAAACAATGAAGTATTGTTGTTTATACGGACCAGAGATAACATTAAACACGTGGCCTTGGTGCTACACACAATAGTGTTGTGAGATTACCGGGAACACATCTATCTCGGCTTCTGGAAAGAGCCCAGAAGCTGTTGAGCAGAGCCCAGGATGGTGACGAGAAGCAAGCTGTTCTTGTCTGTCATGAGCCATTTGCTTTCCTGCTCATATGCAGAGAGGAATGAAAGGATTCCTGGTGGCTTTTCTTCTGCTGTGTGCATCTCAAAATGTTAATACCAGTAGTCATTTCAAGGTGGCTGGCTGCCAGAAAGTGGAGCATAACGATGCTTATCCTCTTAAACTTAGAGAGGGTTTAAAACTAGCTTGTAGATGATTAACATCAGATCTGGGAAGGGGCTTGTGGGGAATGAAGGCCAAATAGCACCATTAAAAGGCTGACTAGTCTCAACTGAATTGTATGCCAGTTTTCCAGTCTGCTTGTTCCTGATACTCCGAGTAAAACTGAAACAATCGGTACCAAATGTCCAGAAACAATTACTAGGGGAAATTTTAGAACCAGACTGCAACAATTCCAGGGTTTAGTTTTGTGCCAAATCATTCTTTGTCCTTTCTCTCGCAAGTAAGTGAGCACCCCTTTTGTATGCACTAAACCTGTATCCAGACTGGTGAGCATGCAGCGTAAGCAAGTGCCTCACTATCTGTAGACTTTTGCAAAAGCCAAAGCAATGCCAAAAAGGAAACCTCGGACACCAGCAGCTGTGGTTAGTGAGGTTAGTGAGCTGAACTTTATCAAACAGGTTGCTTTTCTGTCCAGCTGAAAAATTAGTTTATACTTTGTCCTTATCAGTTCCTTCAACATCCAGAGGTCTCTGCAGGTTAATCAGAGGAAAGCTGAAATTGAAGAGTCTGTCAAGCAGCTGCTATGCAAGTGTATGGCAGGAAATCCCATTCTGGAAAACAATGTGTATTGCCCAGAAATGGCATTAGTATACCCTCCAGACAATGTCATCATGTGCTGTTGTGGTGAAGCTGCAGTCTGAGTGTAGTCTGGTTATACATGTTTTACTGTGGAGTGTATTTCCCCAGAGATCTGAGGTGTTTACTACGAAGCAAGTGACCTTTTACAGATTTCTCTTGTGCCTGCCTGGCTCGGAGAGTGCTACTGAAAGGGTGTCACTCTTTGCTGATTCAGACTAATGACAGTTTTGGAAACTCAGTGGGATCTGGTTAGTGATGAGCAGACACCTACTGATATGCCTAATCCCATGTGGACAAGAATTCATTTCATGACAGGGAGAACGTTTTTTGGGAGGAGTGAGGGGCAAGGAGGCACTAACAGCTCTTCATGGTATTGACTTAATCTCTCCTGAAAAAGTTAGCATTTTTTCTTTTTCCCCAGTGTCTCATGGATATTTAGTCTGTTTTTGTTTGGTAGATAATAGTTTTACTTAGAACTGTCTAAGCCTGAACAGAAGGTATAATTAATGCTGTTCATATCTGTTGTGTTTGCGTGTGTGAAGGATCGCCTGTTCTTTGTGATGGAGTTCGTAAATGGCGGGGACTTGATGTTCCATATTCAGAAGTCACGCCGCTTTGATGAAGATCGGGCCCGGTTCTATGCTGCAGAAATTATTTCAGCCCTTATGTTTCTCCATGAAAGAGGCATCATTTATCGGTGAGCTCTGCATTCATTCATTCTTTGTCTGAATACCATGGCTGAGATGACAGCCTGAGTTTTCTGCATAATAAATAACTCTCACTTGCTGCCCACCAGGAATAAGTTGTCAGCTGGGATAACATTACCTCCTCTTTCCCCTGCACATTGGCCAAGGTGCACCAGCTTCTAGGCAGGAGTGAAATTTCTGGCTGCGGCGTTGGCTGCAGGGAGGGTCTTCCTATGATGTGTGTGCAAGCAAGTAGGAAAATGGGGGTTTTGAGAGGCACAGAGGCTAGGGTTTGCATTGGTGGTAATTCACATAGCTGGTTTATATTAGTCCCAGAACTGCAACTCGTTTGCACCTCAGGTGACCGTGTGGCTGCTGGGTGTTAGCTGCTGACCAACAAAAGCCTCCACTGTGCTGCTCTGGCCTGTCATGCTGCCAT
Organism: Micropsitta finschii; assembly: GCA_034783455.1. Taxonomy (NCBI): domain Eukaryota; kingdom Metazoa; phylum Chordata; class Aves; order Psittaciformes; family Psittacidae; genus Micropsitta; species Micropsitta finschii. Next base: position 1,872 of record JAVHNF010007026.1, on the reverse strand, counting down.
AGAGCGTGTGTCAAACTGATAACAAAGGGTCAGGCTTTAAGTGAAACTTTCCTGGATTTTCTTGGAGATAAATGCAAGGACTTGTTGCTTTCACCTCTGTTATTTAAAGGCTAATATATGCTGGTTACACCAAAGCCTTTTTATTCCCTTTGCTAGCTATAGGCCTGTGTTTAAACCCTATCTATTTGACACATCTATCCAGTGCCATGCAGCTCAGCCACTAGAAGTCTTTTTAATTCCTGCCATGATCCTATAGCAGGAGTTTTTCCTTCCTGTCTATGTCTGGCATCTTTGTGTTGCAACTGGATCGAAGCATCATTGTCTCCCTGTGTCAGCCTCCATTCCCAGGTCTCAAGGCTTTTTCTCAGGAAGCTACTTCCTATACACAGCTCTTTATTTGCCATTATTCTGTACTCAGGATGACAGTTGGTTATATTTTTTCCCTTCTGTACTGCCAAAGTGCTCCCCTGTCAGCTCAAGCATCAAGGCATAGACCAGCCAGCATGGATCAGACAGCCAGTCTCCTTTGCAGAAGCATCCCTGCCCAAGATGACCATTTAACCAGCATCCTCCCATATAGGCCAGGGACAGAGCAAGACTTCTGGGTTGAAACAGGACAGCTAGAGCTGGGAGATGCCAGCGATGGGGCATTCTGGTTATACAGAAAGGCTTCTTTCTGACATGCTTTGCCGAACATTTCTGGCATCCTCTTGCCCAGACTACTGGAAAGCGGAACAGCCAGTTGTTTTCTTTGGACTACTGTTACCTGGGTTCCAGCAGCAAAACATGCATATTTTTGTATGGTCTGCTGTAGCTCTTCTCTGTCCCACGTGTGGCATACCAGCACTGCAAAGAATAATGCCAACTCTCGATTTTTGCTGGGTGGTTACAGTTGTACAGCTGAGACCCACAACCGGGTCCAGGATGGGACCGGTTCCAATCCCAGCCAGGCTCTGCTAGTACCATTTCACACTGTGGGTTGAGCCAAATGCCATTTGGTTTGGGGCTTTGCTTAGTTTAACCTAGGCAATGCAGTACTGCGTTTAGTAATGCATCCTCCTGTGTCAGATAAAACCAGGTTTGAACACACTAAAACCAGAATAGCTGAGGGCTGAAGTGGCCGAAGGGCCAAGGGTTGTGCAGGGGACACTTTCCTATCTGATGGTGAGATGATAGGCTAAATCAAGTAAAAGCAACTTGTCTTTCTCTTCCTAGCTTGAGTTCCAGTGAGAACCAGATGGTCAGGTGAGGACAGAGAATATGAAATCATTTTCAAGTATGAAATCATATGATATATGTGGCACAGTGAAATAGAGAAGGAGTGTCATTTTAATGTTCTCTGGATCTTGAGAGTATGAAAATTACTACTGATATATACCATATGTATTGAGCTTGTAAGGCACAGTGATTGTCTGCATAGAATAGCAAATCTACTTACTCTATAGCTGGATTTTGGTCTAATTCCTCCCCTGTGAATAATGCCAGCCGCCAAAGAGAAACCGTGCCAGATAATTATGCGAATGACATTATCCTTAAAATAGTGACATCCAGTAGTTATTGTCAATCATTCAGCAGCAAAACTGTGTCTGTGCGTAATGTTATGCCACTGTGCTTACAGCTTGTCCTGTGCCCCCCAGCCTGCTGCCTGTCACAGGGCAGGAGTAATCGATCCCTCTGGGTTTTCGCACTCTTCAAGTGCGTCTGTAATTCATGGTAGAAACTGGAGGAGTAATTGAAAAGCTGCTTGAACAACTGCACGGGCTTTGATCTTGTTAAGAACCTGGTTGAGCTTTGGAATAAGGCAGCTTCAGCTGCAAGGGGCAGATTTGTAGGAGGATGACTTGTTTTAAAATTAGTCGGGGTGACTCCACC
>JAVHNF010007000.1:0-10236 GCA_034783455.1 Micropsitta finschii | reverse complement strand
CATCTCTTTTCCAGGCCACTCTTCTAATAACACAGTTTTCTGACAGAGAACCATGATTTTGGGAGTGTTGACATTTCTCCACATTGGGTGGAGAGAGACTTTTGAGCAGTATATCAAATCCAGAAGGATAACTTGTCATAACCACAGCTTTTTTGTCACCCTGAGCCTTCCGAATTACATGTCTGCCTGCTTCCATTCTCCAAGAAAAACTTCCTAAAGCAAATGGGCTTGAAGGTAAGGCAGCAGAGGGGAACACAGGCAGCTGTAGTTTGGGCTAAAATCTGTAGAATTTGCTGGAAGCAGACAATGTTGCTCTCAACTGGCCACTTAATTGACCTCATCCGGTATTTTGTCTTACCAAGACTGGCCCTTGACAGCTCCTCTGGCAGCACAGAAGCAATCTCAGAGTGAAATGGCAAGTAAGAGGTAATCTACTTCCTCCCATTCTCACTAACTTGCAAACAGATCTCCATTAGTGAAACCCAAAGCTTAAGATCCCCTCATGCCTTCCAAATGGTGCTAGCATTTATTATTATTACACTAGTTATCCTTGTTAGTTTAATACCATATCTAAACATCCCAAGTCAATTTTGGAGGGAGTGTGGATGGAAGTGAGAGGGGTTTATCTATTTTTAATAAGGATAAGCTCAGGCACTGGAAACCAGCTGTCTTTTCTCATACCAATCCCCAAGCATCTTCCTACCACCATCTTACAAACTCAGACTGACACAGAGCTGATAAATTGAGAGAAAGTATCAAATGTCAGCTAGGGCTCTGGTTCCCTCTGGAGGCTCTTGGGAACAAAGTATGAACAGATTGTTCATGCCAGAATACCTCATTATTTTAAGCAAATTGACTTTCTTATTGACTACATTGAAAGGTTGTACACTAGTTATAATTACCAGTTCCACTTAATTTTCTTTTATAAAAAGGTCTGTACTCTCTACTTGACAGTATTATTTTGATTAACCTACTTTTTGCCCCAAGAGGCCATTTAATATTTAAAAAAGAATGGCTTGATAGTATAGATGTAGCACATGCACACCATTATTGTGTTATAATCACCCATATCTAATCAGAATAGTGAAGTGCATTACACTACATTTTGCAGTGAACTATGAGATTTTGTAGAGACGTTGAGGTTAACAGCAGTATACGCATTAAAATAAAGAAGTCCTGCAACTGAAAGAGCACAAAGAGCATTTTGTGCAATCTACCATAAAACACAACAGTGTGATGTGAAGCAAGAAGATTAAAGGATTTGTTTCACACCCCTTGATTTTAGTTCGAGACTATTTTACGATCACTATATTTGGCTGATGTTTTATTGTTAATAGTAACAGGATATATTAATTTTTACATTCTCTCTTTATTGTTGCCAAATCCAGCTTTCTCCCACCTCTAGTTTCAAGCTGACAGAGTAATATGAACTGACTACAGTTTGACCTGCTCAGATATGGTCAAGGTAATTGTTGGAAACAGCTTCTTGGCTTTCCGAGAGAGGAGAAAGGGACTGAAAAGAGCTTGCTGATGCAGAAACGTCTACCTGGAATGAGGGCTAGTGAAATGTCACTTGTAATCCCATTAGAGTGATCCTGGTTGGCTACCCCACACTGCCCTAAAGGGAGCACTTGTCTCCACTCTAGTTGACTGAAAAATAGGGGGGAAAAATGATGACTGGTTCAATAAAAATGATGCCGTCAAGGGTCTAAAGCCAAACATTGTACTCCCTTGTGTTCTGTTCTTAAAATAAATATATATATATATTTTTTCTTCTAGATTTTTTTCTTTCCTTATAATCTTGCAAAGTATCAGGACTCCCTGCTGACATTAAAGTCCAGTTCTCATGTTATTTAAAAATGATCTTTCAAGACAAGAAATTCAGAAACAAACTTTGATATGTTCCACATATCTGTTTTCTCTTGATACATTAACAAATCTATGTGAAATGCTGTTATGCTATGACACATGACTTCATAAAAGTGACCTCCTCTTACTCGATGTTGGCCCTTACTATGTTTATCCTGTTGACAGGAAAAAGTCACAATCTGATTAGAGGAATAAAGTCAAAAGTGAAGACCAAATTAGAATGTATTCTCATCATTAGAATGGTAAAACTCGCTTGCAGATCCTTTATTACCGATAATGAGGCAAGAGGTGAAAGAACCCCACTTGGTTTTCTGATCATAGGCTGTGTTTGCAAGTGAGAGAAGAGAAAATAAGCATCTCTTCAGTCATGAAGTGAGAAAATTGGATCTGGAATCCATTGGGAAAAGACATATAGGAACCTACAATGTCATTTTTACTGTCACATTTCAGACTACATGCACTTTTTGGGACTCTAGTCAGAACTTGAAGGAATGATCTAATAAACCGCACATACCCTGTGGGGCTGTTGTGCTGGGGAATGAGTGACCGCAATTAAAATGACCCTGAGATGCTTCAGAGTGATTTCTGAGATTTATAGTGAGAACACTTACAAATGGTAGGCTGCTTTTTGCTGCTGCAGAATGATTGCCTCCCTCCAGAGAAATGAAACAAGACCCAGGATTGCCCTGTTTAAGCAAAGGATTAACTGAAGACACAGGGCTGTCATTGAGATGCCAGAGTTCTGTAATTGTAGAGTTCTCCGTTGTACTGAGTTCTCCATTGTACTGGAGCAGATTTAAGAAACACACTATTTTTCTTGAACTATTTTGCCACAGAATTACAAAAGCAAAATGTAGCAAATAACTGCTTTCCAGACATTTCTTTTATGAGTTTTTAATGTCATTTTTATGAAAATGGCACAAAATAGTAACTATTGTACTTTCACACGTACTATGTGGTTGGTTTAATATCTGCAGTCAGCTAACTTGAAATCTATGGAGAAGGAGCAAATCTTCTGGTGTTTAATTATGCGCACCCCAAACTTGGCGATTAGGGGCATGTAGGGTGAGATTAAAAGAAGGCTGTAGGCAACTAAATTGGGTCATGGTTAAAATTTAGGTTCCAAAATGTAGTTCAGTGACTGTCTACTTCTAGAAGTGCCTATTTGCAGAAAGGTCTTTAGATGAGATGATTTCTCAATAGCTTGTTCTTCTCCTTTTGAACTAGACCAGAAATACCATTCATAGTTATTTATGGATGATTCCCTGAATCTTTTAAACAGTTTTTTGGAGGAAAAGTTCAGGCACAGCTGTTTAGCTACGGCGGTTCTGGTAGGAGCCTGGCATTTACCTGGTGGGAGTTATAACCCCAGAGGCAGGCACCAACACACATTGCATTGAAAAGTCTGAATGTCTTAAATCCTACCTCCTGCTCTGAATTTGAGTTTTATAATGTATCTAGAAAGTGACACATTACTAATGCTAAAATGTATTCTGCAATTACAGTGTTATGTACTAACAAATATATAAATATATAAAATAAGTACATAAAAGTAGGTGCTCCTTATTGAATGTGCAAGAATTTACTGTCATCTAGGGTGGCATACTACTTATTTCTTGTACGTATCTCTACGTACACCTATATTTGAATATACAGAGGTATGACAGTATTTAAGAAGAGAGATATAGGTGCATGTGTAGTAGGTATACCTGTATGTAAGAATTATTATGAGTTATGAAAAGGTAATGTAGAAAAAGCATCTTTATAGAAGTGTATTGAAGCAGTAATAAATCAGCTTAGCACAATTCATTATGCTCGCACTTTGGTTTTTCAGCAAGACAGCACTGCCCTTTGCACTTAAAATGTTAATGGGGGAACAATGCTTTTACTACAACTGTGATCCAAAACAGTGTGTGCAGAGAAGTAGTTACACAACTCAGCAGCTCCTGGTGGGTCTGTGCATTCAAGCTGTAATGGACCTGGCTGTGCTTTTCTGCCATTGTGCCTATCTTACACCTATACCTCTTGCTTTCAGAGAATTGGAGCCCACAGGTTTGAAGAAAAGAAGAAAAGTCAAGTTTGTGAAAATCATGGTGAAGAGATTAACTTCCTTCCGTGTGGATTCTCTTTTGTGAACATAAAGGCGTTTATTCATGTATATTTATGTTCACCATAGCTGTAGGTAAATGCACTTTGCATCCAGAAATGTGGGATTCTGTTGTGCGTTTGTGTCTGCCGTTCCTGATGGCAGAAGTGGGCACGCTGCTAACCTTCGGAGTCTCAAATCCTTGCCCTGCAAGCCATGTATATTGTGGCAAGTGCACATTTACTCACACTGACATGTCAAGGCAGATCAGCCTTGGTATGAAGACATGACCTCAATGAGAGAAAATTAAGGTCATTTCCATCTTCCTCTGAGTGTTGAGGATGGCAGCAGGAGTAACAGCAGAGAGTATATCATGGTTACTAGGATGTTGTCCTGCCTACAGGGATGTGGACTATTTTGCTTACTTTCTTAAATGACCACCAGACAGCAACAACTTCTGACTGATTCATAGCTGTTGAGGTCCAGGTATCAACTTACTGAGTAGCCTGATTTCTCATGCATTCATAAATATGGTATCTTATAAGTGACTAAAAACTGCCTTCAATTTATTTTTAATATTTGTTCTTTCTTTCTCTGATATCACAGACCACAAAACTGGAGTATTCCAGAGTTTGGAAATGTAGCAATTCCTTTTGCATTCAAAGCATTTCACAGTCCACAAAAAGCCTAATATACCATAATGATATTTTATTATGGGTACTTTATCCATTATACAATAAATGTCTTCAGGACTGCCTTTGTATGTGTACTTTTGTCAAGTGCAGTATTGTGACCTTGTTTTCTAATACCCGCTCAGGAGCTGGATCGGGATAGCTGAATAAAGTATAGTCAACCAAAAACAAAGTGTATGGTGAAAAAATTATGTCTTCAGGAACTGTGTAACTGGGAGATCTGTGAACAGTTGAGAGATAACCAGGCACAGAGCAGTGCGTCTCTAGCAGGAAAACAAGTTACACACTATTAGCTACACTTCTGGACCATTATAAACATTTTCTAAGGTAGCTTTTATGGTCTCCTTCCTTCCAGCTCAGGGGTTTAGGCATCTGATTTTCACTTTGAAAGCAAAAATTCCTAGATTCAAATTGCAAATGAGCTGCTTCTATCAGAGATGTCCTGAAGGCATTTAAATACCACATAGAAAAGTGCACTTTAAAAACCCAGATGTTCCTCCTGGGTATTTGCAGGAAAAATGACCCCTATGGTCTCCAGAACACAGTGCGAAGCTCCACAGAACCATACTTGGCCAGGTTTGTTCCTGCTCTATACACCAAATTTCTGTAATTAAGAGCTAGTTGTTTTCTTCACCCTATTCATTCTCAACTTCTGCTTCAATTCTCAAGTTTGAGAAATGTCTGGTATGGTATCTGACCTTAAACAAATCCAAAGAAGCTAAATGTTTCTTAGAAGCTGTTTCACTCCTCCTCCTTCTTTCTATCGTTTTATGCAATTCATCTACTGGCTCAATCACAGATAAACTAGCACAAATCAATGAAAAAGATTTCAATCTTAATTGCCTCTAATTCACAATGGAATAATTAATTGAACATACTGTATCCTGCAAAGCTTCTGTCCTTTGTTCTGCAGTTTTACTGTGTCATGTTTAATTGATTCTGGTAGCAGCTTATAATGGACTGCAAGAGCTCTCTTCATAAAATAATAAAATTAAAAGAAATTGTAAAAGAGGCTGACTGAGCTGCACGTGAAAAAAGGCACGTTCCCAGCAGCTGCGTAGACTGTAACTTGTGCATTTTATCTTGGCTAGTAAAGCAAACAGCTCTTCCTGTCCCCTCCTTCACAAAGCCAGCAGATAAGATTTATAGGAGATAAGTAAGAAAGAGATAAGGATACATTTAAAATTACTCTGAACTGAACAGTGATACTAATAGCAACGGTATAAAAAAGAGACAATTGTCTGGAAGATGCCCCAGCATCATCTAAGGGACATAACGCTGCTGCTTTAGCATAGCTTTTTGCTCCTGTAGCATAAAACTCCCAAAGAGTTATTCATTCCTCTGAAAAATTCATGAGCACAGGTAGAAATTGATCCTTTTGTTAGGGCAGTCTGTCTTTAGACAGCTCACTAAACTCTGCCTATTACTGAATAAAGTTAGTTGTCATCAACAGTTCTTTAGCTGTTCAGCTTGTACATTACTCTCTTTGGTTGTAGCTTCGCAAGAGCTTGAAGATTTTTCTTCTTTTTCCCCCAGTTTTCTATTTCTTTCCACACAGCTGTGGAACTGTTTGGTTTTGTTTCGTTCTTTCTTCCTGCTTTTAATTACTAAATATTCATTTTGTTCTAAACTCAGCTCATTTCATAAATCTGAATTACGGTGCAAATCTGCAAAAGCGACACTGGTAGAACAGAGGTATTAAATTATTGTGGTGAGACACGGGCAGGATGTGCCCTGGTCATGATGGGATAGGAAAATCTTCTACAGGTTTTTCAGCTGGAGAAAATATAACCATGGAACAACACAAATGAATCAGATGGAAAAAATACGATGAGTTATTAGGGCTGTTGAATGTGAAAATCAAGTGACTGTCATCTTTATACAAATCTATGAAAGTCAGGCTTAAAGTTACAGTGAAGAGATCCGAGAGAGCAGAGATAGTGCTGCTAAAGCGAAGAGGGTTTTGGCTGCCTTTTAGCATAGCCTTGTCCCATGTGTTAAATTACAGCCCTGTCCTGCTTTACTACTGAGATGCATCTTTATTTACTTGTTCTTTTGTATCACGTAGCATCCGCTTTGTACAGAGATTCAAATAAAGATAAAAAGTGCAGGGAAATAGTGAACCAGAATCTCTGTGTCTTATTTTGAGCTAAGATCCGATCCTTTCATGCTCTGCTCCCTTTTTCTGCATAACTTCTACCTTTTCATATTCAGATCATGCCTCATTTAGTTGAATTACTCAGGTCACCTTAGATTAATTGTGCAATTTGGAGCTGATGTCTCTGATACATCCCTGAGTGCTGTGTCAAGGAAGTCATAATATAAGCAGAATTTACAAAGATATCTGCTAGAAAACAAGAATACAGACTAGGAAATCTGGTATTTGCCATTGCCTTGTTTTTTATGATGAATTAGTGAATGTGCCAGAGTAATAATCTTGTGCATGTGCAGTTTTGCTCTACATTTTCCAAGCCTCATCCCTTCAATTGAACCTCCCATCCTCATTAATTTTGAGTGTGTGGTGCTGAAAATGTTCCCTTCCTACAGCAGCTTTGTCTTGTAAATCTATTTTCTTAATTAAGAATTTTGCAAGCGGGGCGGCAGTGGGACCGTAGGCTACATCCAAGTTACAAATCAGTCTGTCCTGAAAAGATGACTTTCATTTGCTGTTAAAATCAACCGATAAGGGAAGAGATTAAACTGAAAAGAGATCCCAAATATTTACACAGAAACCTATGCTGTCATAGAAGAACTTTTAATGAGAGAAACTGATGTTGTTTAAAACATTATCTTTTTTTGTAGGTGTTGCAAGTTAACATTCTGTAGAAACCCTAATCCAGCAGTACATTTAAGCATATACGTGCTTTAATAAGCTACGGCAGTGAATGAGATTCTTGAAGTGCTTAATTTCCAGCGTTTGCTGAAGTTTCATGCTCAGTTAGATTCCTGGTGTATTATGTCGATGTTAAAAAGTGTCACAGCTTAGAAAATCACAATCACATTAAGCCTGGATTCTTTCTTTTTTATTGTATTTTCAGTATGTGACATTAATATATATAAGTATAGAGAAGGCACAGTTAAAAGCACTTTCCTGCAAATAAGATGCTTGGAATTATTACTGCATTTCTTGGTTTTACTTTTCTTCATCTTTTTTACAGTTTATTTTTCTGCTTTCATGAATTTTTCCACTTTAGGTTTACCATTCCATTAATACACTGAAAGTAAACAGCGTCCTTCTTTCTCTTCTCATTTTGAGCCGTTATCTCTGTTTATTTCTACTGACTTATTTCACCTTTAATTAATTTATTTTTCTTTCAAATGGTCAGTGATTTTCTACACCTTTGGCTTCATTCAGGCCTTCTTTTGCTTCCTCCTTTTCACCTCTCCCATTTTGTCTCTAGCTCCATTACTTTGGTTTCTGCTATGCACCAACAGCGAAAAAGAACAGACAAACAATGCCTATGGTATTTTCTTTGCCTTCTTGGGCAGACCACCAGGAGAAAATCCATTCCCTCAGTATTTCTGGCATGATGTGTTTAGGAGGTGGAATGCAAAGAGCAATATACCCAAATGGTGTACAAATATCAGTGTAAACATCTGTGTACCTAAAAGAGTACAAATTTTAATTCCAAAGCAGAATCTTTACACACCCCTTAAAAAGCATAGCAGTATCTGCATTTCCAGGGGACTGCTTTGGAAACATTAGAAACCCACATCCATTGACTTTACTCTTTGCTGCCTGGTATTGAAACTATGAATGTTAAAAGCCTTATCTTAGCAATGATCTGTAAAGCGCCTTAAAACAAATCAACATGGTGAAGTTTATTGTCTCATTTAAAGCTTTAACATCCAAAGGCTATTTTATTAGGCTCTAAGGGAAAAAAAAAACCTTTGTAAGGTAACTTAGATGTTTTCAATGCTTAGTCAGTTGTCCTCTTAAAACCAAGAAGAGAAAGAGGTCTTCTTGCTATGCTTTATGTTAGTAGTGATTGGAAAATTTTGGACAAAGTTAACAAAAAGAAATCAGGTGTGTCAATCCAGACTCAGCCCTCCAACACTGATTTAGCTGTGAGGTACAGCAGAACTTAAAGCCAGATGCTGTGGAGATATAAGGTCCTTACTTTTGGGGTAGTCTTCCTGGGTGATTTGCCGTAAAACCAGGGAGCTTCTGAAATCTCTCCTGCAGCCCCGTAAACCTGATATCCTTGTAGAAATACATGCAACCAGACTGCTAATTTCAATGCCTCTTGAGAACTTCTACTCTGCAGAAAATTCTGGCATTAAACGTTTTCAGACCAATTCAAAAGAGCAAGGATTTTCCCACAAATTAAGAGAATTGCCTTTTGTCTAAATTACCCTGAACACCATGCATTCGGAATTACATATATCAAAAAAGAATAAATTGCATCAGCAGATTGGAAACACAATCCAGGAGTAAAGAACATTGTGGGGTCTACACAGCTGGGGAAAAGGACCTGGGGTCCCAAGGGACACAAGCTCAGTAGGAGTAAACAGTATGTTGCTGTGGCAAAGAAAGCCAACAGGATGCTGGGGAGCATCAACAAGGGCATCACCAGCAGAGATAAAGATGTCATTGTCCCACTCTGCTCAGCGCTTGTCAAGGCCCCACCTGCAATACTGTGTGCAGTTTTGGTCCCTGCTCTACAAAATAGGTGTGGACAGGTTGAAGAGAGTCCAGAGAAGGGCTACAAAGATGATCTAAGGACTGGGAAGCCATGTGAAGAAAGGCTGAGAGAGCTGGGAGTGTTCAGCCTGGAGAAATGAAGGCTCAAGGGAGACCTTATCCCCATGTTCCAGTATTTAAACAGTGGCTACAAAGAAGATAGAGACTTCCTTTTTAGAAGGAGTCACATGGAAAAGATAAAGGGTGATGGGCAGAAGTTACTCTGGGGAGATTCCAACTGGACACAAAAGGAAAATTTTCCACACTGAGAACAATCAGCCATTGGAAATATCCCCAGGGAAGTGGTGGATTTCCCAACATTGGATGCTTAATATTCAGCTGGACAGGGTGAAAGATGGGTCATAGAGCCAAGAAAGGTTGGACCAGATGATCCTTGAGGTCCCTTCCAAATTCCATGATTCTGTGATTGTTCTCTTGCTGTTCCTATGAATGAGATGATAATTATGTAAATTCCAAGGACAAAAAAAAAAAAAGAAAGCCTCTTACATTCCAGTCTGAACCCCCCTCTTTAGTTTGTCACATTACCTAGATTAAATTGAATAACATTTCTGTCCCTTAAATTAGCCTTCCGAACAAGTATAGAATACCACACTTTGAATTATTTTTCATTAGTATTTAATGATGAAAATATTATTTTAATGCTTAAATTTTGTTATTTCTATTCTTTTTTTCCTTTTCCTTGCGAGGAAGAGAGAAGAAGGTGGAGGAAGGATTTTCTGTTTAATTGACAAGTATTGCAAGCCTTTTAATGGAATCCTAATCTGAAATGCTGGCTCTCTGAAGGGATCACTAGCCCTACAAAGAGCTGCAGCAAACCTAATTAAAGCAAAAAAGTTAGGCAAATGTTTCATATGAGGAAAAAATAGCTCTGTTACACTCTTCAA